>JBBBDQ010002391.1:0-17500 GCA_037127315.1 Ascarosepion bandense | reverse complement strand
ATTTTGGTTGATATTTGATATTCTAAATCTACAAAAAAAAAAAGCAATTTCCATTGCTTATGGATACTTTCTTTATGAAAAAAAACTTTAAAAATGAATGTTCTAAAAAGGTTCTTGACATGTTGAGTGTTATGTAAGTTCTGGTTGTGAAATCAAAATAATCTTTTTCTGGAGATCAAACTTTTTAGGATTCCTTTCATACTTTTTCTTATACAACACAGATTTTGATACGGAAAAGTGATGTAATAAAGAAAAGTATCGAGATAATTAGATTGTAGTATCAAAAGAATAAATGACATTTGATGTTGATGGTAAACAGTTTCTTTGACTTTTGACATGATACACTATATCCACAAGAAATCAATCTGTGTTCATTGGGATACATTTCAAAATGAAAAATCTGTTTCACTGAAATTTTTTTTATAATAATGAACTTTAATGTATTTTAGATTTCTTTCAAAATCTTTCTTTCTAAAATATTTGCATTTTTCATTTCATTTTTGAAAGTTTATAAGTCCTTCCTGTTTTGATCAACTGAGCTAAGAATATCAGATTATTTTAAAATTGATATATTTGGATGTGATGGATAATAGAAAGATGGAGAGGGTCAATCTGGTTGTAAAAATGTCAATTTCAGCTCTCTGTTATCTGAACATTTTTCAAGTACACATCCTAACCACCAATTCCTATCATTCCCCCCTCCCCCTCAAAAAAATTTGATTTGACATGGAATGAGCCATTTACTAATTTTCCAAAAATAATGTGTCATTATATAATTTATTTTTGCAAGATTTTGAAAACTAAGAATTAACAAATATGTTGATCGCTTAAAAACAGTTAAAAAATTGAAAGATTAAAACAATATTGAAAAATTGTAGATTCCAATCAATATAATTTCCATTTGAAATACACCAGAGTATTTTTTTTAGATATCGAAAATGAGTGGAGGTACCTATATTTTTCTTACTGTAAAGCTTCTTCTCTTTATGAATTGTTTAATAATTATCTTAATTTTTAATTTCTTTATAGTTTTATTGGCGAGCTTTTTAAATTGAAGATGTTAACAGAAAATATCATGCATGAATGTGTATTCAAGCTTCTCCGGTCAAAAGATGAAGAAAATTTAGAATGTCTGTGTCGCTTACTAAAGACCATTGGCAAAGAATTGGATTCAGATGCTGCCAAGGTATGTTACATTTTTTACTTCCTCTTAGTACAAAGTAACATGCATAATTTAATTCTTGTAACATTCATCTATTGTAATTTCTTTTGATACCCTTGTATATCTTTATATAATAAATGAATATGAGTGTTTTTACTTTTATCTTTATTTTCTTGCAGCCAAGAATGGACCAATATTTTAGTCAAATGAAGAAGATCGTGTCTGAAAAAAAAACCTCATCAAGAGTCAGATTTATGTTGCAAGATGTTATGGAATTAAGAGAAAACAAATGGGTGCCCAGACATGCTGAAAACAACCCTAAAACAATTGAACAAATTCATGCTGAAGCAGCTCAAGAAGAGAAAGAAAAGAAAATTATGTTAGATAATGCAGCTGCGCTGCAAAGAAGTTCTCACCATAGAAGTGGAGGTAATGTAGTGTTAGTAACAGGTGAGAGATCTTGGCTTATTATTCTTGTGAAAAGTTTATCAACTTGAGGAATGAAATAACAGGCTGTCAAACAAAATGCACTTTGGTGTTCAATTTGAGTTGATACATTGAAATTTTTCTCAATATTTGAAAAGAATTCTTAGCCAAGGTCTTCAGTGCTATTGTGCAGTTTTTACTCTTGTATATTCATTTAAGTGAAAAATAATGCTACATTTCTGTGTGTGCATGTGTATCTAAGTATTGCTGTATTCATATACTTTTAATTGTAGCTTAATTTCTCTAGTATATTCTATTTTTGTCAGTTTTAGGTTAAAGTAAATGGTGATATTTTGAACTTGTACACATCAGTTTTGATAAATCATTCTGATAACTTGATTTTTTTTTTTTAAGACTTGTTGCTAAGATGAATTGAAACAGTTTAGTGTTGTGTACCTGTTTAAAAAGGTGGATTATTCTAGTGTCTGATTTATAGAAAACATGAAAATAATGACGAAAAAAAACTTTCTGGAGACATCTAGCATAAATTCTTTTGTTCTCAACCTTTTATTATAAAAATATTACAACATTTATTAAAATTAATAGTTGAATTAATAAAAACGTTACAAAATTATCTAAGCACAAAGTTTTAGCCCTGTTTTAATTAGGTTTAATTAAAAAAGATATAACTTTTTTGTATTTAATTGAAGAAAAAAACCCAAAATTAACACCTACCCCAAAAATATATGATGGAAGGTGATGGCTGATGGTCAATCAATTTAGGAAAAGAAAAGAACATGACACAACCTTGACAAGCCGCAATACTTGGATAACGGAAATAAAGAAGCTCGTGCTCATAGACCCCTCCAAAAGCGCATATACCTTTTACATAGCTCTGACATGGCAAGGCTAATAAGTTACCCCCTTGCCATGTTCCAATCCTGAACTCCATAGTGTGTAGGGAGCATGAATGGTGAATTAAAATAAAAAAAATAATCTATGGCACTTAAAAAAAATTCTTCCAAGAGACCACGCAAGGATAATAATTCCAAGAGTACGATAGTGAAAACTTCCCACATTCTATTATCCTTAAAGCAATAAACAACAAGTCATTAACTGGAATGTCTCCATTCAAAATTCAGAAAGCAATATCAAACCTAATCTCACCAAAAAATGTAAAGAACTTACAAAACGGAACACTACTAGTAGAAATAGATAAAAAAAAAAATATGCAGAAATATTACTATGGCAAAGAAAACTACAAGAAACAGATATAAAATCCTACTCACACCAAACCTTAAATTTTTCAAAGGGTGTAGTAAGGAACAAAGAATTTTCCCTATGCACTCTAGAAGAAATACAGTTAGAACTTAAAACTCAAGGAGTCAAACATGTCAAAAAAGAATTATAATAAAGAAAAATGGAGCAGAAATACAAACCAACATCTATATCCTAACCCCCCCCCCCCAAATCAGAAACAATAAAAATAGGATATAAAATAAGAGTAGAACAATACTTACCAAATTCTCTTCAATGTTACAAATGCCATAAATTCAGACATCATAAAGACTTTTGTCGTAACAGACAAACATGTTGCAAATGCAGTAGAAAAGATCCAGAACATAATGAAGAGAATTGTCCAAATGAGAGCTTGGAACCACTTTGCACTTTTAAAACAATGCAGCAGCTACAAGTAAGAAAAAGAAATAATCATGATAAAATACCAAAAATATATATCCTTCTCAGAAACACAAAAAGTAAAAAGTAACACAAAAGAAAATGCCTAAGCCACCATGGTACAAAAAACAAATAAAATAAACTACTTTAAAAATAAAAAATGCTATATCATGACGCACCGTAAAAGAACAAAAACAAATCACTTGGAGGAACTATGTATCCAAAATAAACATAAATACAAAAACCCAAAATGTATAGAATATGATGAGAAGGATAAAAGGGAAAAACAACAACAACCGACCTATACCACACCTCACTAAAGAAAATAAGAAAATTACCAATAAAAGTGACATTGCGAAAACTTTAGCAGACAATTTTTCAAAAAACTCATCAGAGAAACAAACTAAAAACTCTAAAAAAAATTAAATCAACAAAAGAAAGAAAAAAAAAATTAACTTCAAATCCCAAAACATCAAAATTTACAACCAAACCTTCACTATATCTAAATTAAAGGAAGCCCTTGCCAAAACCCATGATACATTAGCAGGGCCTGATGAAATTCTGTATGAACTTCTGAAAAAACTCCCTGAAATATCACTAAAATACCTACTCGAAATATACAACCAAATATGGATCAGTGGAAGCAATCTACCATAATACCAATTCCCAAATTTAATACAGCAGAACCAGACAAGAATCACAAATAAAAGACCCGTCAGATCCAGCAAATTTCCGACCAATCTCCCTAACAAGTAGCATAAGTAAAACACTAGAAAGAATAATAAACAATAGACTAAACCGGTATCTAGAATCAGAACAAATAATAACAAACTTCCAAACTGGATTCAGAAAGGTTAGAATAGATCATCAGAGGAGCATATTTAAAAAAAACACCCAACATCAATTTTCTTTGACATCCAAAAAGCCTATTACACAGGAGCCATTCACAATAAGACAATTAATATTAACAAACTGCTTTGACCTACAAAAAATTTGCCAAAAATATAAGGAGATAAACCAGAGACACATTTTTCTCCAAACAAACAAAAGCAAAATATTTGAATATCTGAAAGAGGCTGGCATATATAACAAAATTTAATACTCCAATCTAAATATACACTAACCTTAAATGAAGAAAACCTTTTTAACCATTCTCTAAACTTACCTATTACGAGTTCTATCCATACACATCTAAATAAACTATTCGCAATAAAAGCTCAATAAAAACTCTTTCTGGCAGTAAATAACCATAAAAGTTGATCTGCCGTAGAATCAATAGATCAACAACTTACTATTTTCTCTGCAAGATGAGTATTAATGTAGTTTTATAAAATATGAATTATCTTTTAGTCTTACTAGTTAGAATCTAATATTCTTTTAATCATAGGTAACCAAGGTCAGCGTGGGTCTATGGGTGGTGCTGTTGGAGGAGATGATGGCTGGAATACAGTATCCTCCAAGCAAATGAGGCCTCCTCAGATAGATGTATTGAAATTTCGTTTACCTAAGGTAAAGTTATGATTTTTAATAAGTATTACTTTCTTTCATTTCTTTTCACTATCCCATATACACACATGCAAAACATTCTCTTATTAAAGAATAATTTGCTCTTCCTTTTTAGCAAAAGATTGATAATAATGTGCAGCTTGGGCCAGCTGGTGGTAATTGGGCACGTGGTAGCAGTGGTGGCCATAAAGGTTCTCAAGAATCTGAACGGACTCCTGGTAGCAGGTGAAGAAAATTTTGCCTAATATAGGTTAATTATTGGTTAAATTGCTTTTTATGTAAAATAACTAATTCAGTTAATTGTTCTGCTAAAGTATGACATTTATGCACACTTGCTTGCATTCTTTGTTTTTGTAAATTATTTAAAACTTTATACTGTAGATTCTCTGCATTAAGTGGGCCAACAGAAGAAGGCCGTGGGCGTGTGTATGGTCGGGGTGGTGTCAGTCCTGCTCGTGGAGATGTCATGGCTAGATCACTTCAATCTTCAGCTCCTAGCAACAGTTCCAGAGGTAAAATGCCATCACGCTCTTCACAAGAAGGAGATAAAGACAAAGAAAGAATGGTTGGGCCTTCAAGGTATGGGAACAAATACAAATTTCATATTACCTATACTTTCATTCTATTTTAAAAACTTCAAAAACTGGTTATACTTTTTCATACACCTGTATATTTATAAATTTCTAAACTGTTTAAGAGAAATATCAATTTCTTTTTTCCCCTCTTGTACTTTTCAGAAATGTGCACAGCAGCAGTGGTAGGGCTACTCCTCCTTCAAGAGGGCCCAGTCGAGAAAGTAGTCGGTCCAGAGATGTGCAGCCTGGTAAAGAAGAAGCAATAGAATCACAAGTACCAACTATGAAAGAACTCTCAGAAACAGAAATGAAGAATAAAACTATAGCCATAATGGATGAGTACTTACATTTGACTGATATTCAGGTTAGTTGAATTTTTTTATTAATTCATCTTAGCATTACGAAAAAAAGATAAATTTTGTTTATTTCTTTAGAAAATAAAGCTTTGGAGCTGTGTTATGCCAAATTTTGTAATAAAAGCAACTGTAAATGTCATTCTTTATTCATATCTACTCTGACCATTAAAATAATTTTCTTTTTTAGGAAGCTACAGAATGTGTAACAGAAATTAAAAGTCAGCCCAATCTACACTGCTTTGTGTCTAAAGCTTTGGAATATGTTCTGGAACGTTCTGCAGTCTCAAGGAGACAAACAGGACAATTGCTACACAATTTAGTTAAAGGGAATATTATTGATGTTGAAGTCTATTTGAAAGGGTAAATTGTTTTCTTTCTCTTTATCTGTGTGTGTGTGTGTATATATATATTAATTTTATTACAGTGGTTTATAAAAGCATAATACTACACAGGTTTGCATCTTTCAGAACAATGCTGTTCTTCAGATTACATTTTAAAATAGTAAAAATGATTTATTTAGAAAATATAAGTTGAATTTATGGTTATTTAGAAAATTAGGGAGTGATAGTTGGAGACTATGCTTGTTGGTGTGTCAATATTCATTCAAAAATGAGAATTAGGTTGAACTATGAGGTTGAAGATTTGGATCACAAACAGCCTGATGTCACGGTATGACACTTTATTTTGTCTGGGTAAGATAAATAGTGGGACCATGCACTTAAATGGGTAGACAATTTTTAACAGCAGGTTGGATTTCAGGTTTTTTTGTTTTTTTTTTTTACATCATGAATAAAAGGGGCTGAAATGTTTAGGTTAGAATCGAATGTATGAACAGTGGGTTTTAATCTACCTGCTCTTTCACTCCTTTTATATATATATATATATATATATATATATATATATATAATATAAAATATTGAGAGGAAAACTCAACACATACTAAAACGGTTATAAATCAAGATTTATTTCAACAATGTAAATTTATTTAACAGAGGAAGTGAAGCTTGTAATATTTAAACCGGAAATAAATTGTGAATAGATACATCAGATCACATGATACAAACGAACACATGACATTAAATCACACCTGCACAAAAAAATTTATACACAAACTTTTTAATTAGATGTAAAAAAAAGTGGGGTGCACAGACGGGAACGGGATGTGTATATGCTCACACAAAATAAAGGAGAAAGATAGGAATATACATTTAAGTCCACAGATATAAATGACTAAAAAGACAAAAAGGGGGGGAGAGAAGGAAAAAAGAAAATACACAAGTCATAAATCATTTACAAAAACATAATTTTAAAGAAAAAAAAAAACTATTTAGAGACCTTTTTCAAAACATTCTCTTGAAAAATTTTGCTTTATAAAAAAAATCTCTTTAAAAAAAAAGTTGCAAAAGTTTTAGATGAGAAAATATGATACAGAAATTCATGAAGGAGCTAATGTAGTAAAAGACTGTATAGTTCCAAGTGTTTAGCATTACAAAAACATTCTATTTTCAGTCAGTTTAAATATTGAGAAATAAATTAGCAAAAATATTAGGATAAAAATTTAGCATTTACAGATGTTTTCCCAACCTGGCTCTAAATCTCGTGGATAAATTGACACATTGCTAAGGACAAGTGTTAAAAAAAAAAATTGTGTGTGTATATATAATGTAATGACGGATGTGCATTGTGTTGCAGTAGGTATAGACTCAGAACGACAAATTGGGAAGCCAAGTTCCAGTTGAATTCCTTGCATTCACTTACGCACAAATACCTTTGCGAATGGTATTAATCTGTCTTTATTATGGGTTATTGGGTTCTATAGCCTTGGCTGGCAACCAGTCTACCACAGAAAGCAATGGCAACCTTCTACGGGATATTCTGCCCAGTCAATCATGTCTCTTTTGAGGCATGATCACCCAAGCATGTATCCTGTATGGCACTTAACTGACTGAGATATATATGTGTGTGTGTGTGTGTGTGTAAATACTTATCTATATATGGGTATTTATATATTTCTGTGTGTGTCTCTTTTCCCTGTTTCATATTTGAATAACTTTACAATAATCTAAATTGAATGCTTTGTTAAACTTCAAATTTAAATTTGTAGTCTGTAACATTAATTCTTTATAACCTTTCTTTTTTTTTTTCTTTTAAATAAATTTTTATTGTAAAGTGAAACTAAGTCATTTAGTAATAATGATTTCTATATTAACATTAATTCCCAATAATTTGTTTTTAAAGTCTGTTTTTACGTTCCTTAAATTAAAAATGACTTGAATTTTGATTGATCACCACAGACTATGTAACAATGTCTCTCTGATTTAGAGGATTGGCTAGTTTTGAATCTTTTAAGACTCAACTTGAAATCAGCCCCATCACTTGATCAGATACTAGTAGTGTTGAAACAAAATAGCTACTTTTCTAGTGATATAACATTTGTTATAAATTCTAAATAATTATTTGCTCTATTTTGTATTAAGCACTTTTTAAGAATAGTGTTTTTATTCCATCCATATACTGTGTGTGTGTGTTATAACAAGAAGATAAAAAATCCTTTCAAAAATTACTGTTTTCTACAAGCAGTAGTTTATGTATATCGTTTTTTTACCACGAGGTTGTAAAAAAAATACCAGGTTGGGAACCTGGTGCAGGATATCCTTCTCTCAATGAGGGTGAATGGGCCTCTCTTAAGGCAACCCATCTAGTGATGGTGTAACGATAAAAACACCCTTGGTAGCTCTAGCAAAGCATCAAGTATTCAGCTACTGACAGAATTTTGAATTTCGGCCGAGGCTGCAGAATGTGTGTGTGTATATATATATATATATATATACACTTCTGAGATGTGGTAGTATTTACAGTGTTTGCAATATTGTCCTCATCTTTTGCCATGCTTACATTTCGGCCATTGTATACTTAGTACTTCTTCAGGTACTAGGAATTACGAAGGGAACACTTTATTACAATCTCATTCCATGTGTAATAGAAATTCTGGTAACCAAGTAATTATCTCCCTTTAACTTTTAACTCTTAAAGTTATTTGTTCACAACTCTTTTGTTCAAGTCACTGAAACTAACGAATATCTATATCCATTGGGCCATGTGTCCTTGAAGACATCAGCATATAAATTTCTCAGTAACTATTTTCTTTTTACCAGATTTCATATTGCAATCTTTGATGTTAATGATTTTTTTCTAGCACTCTATAAACTGGTTCCCATATTGTATCATTTCTATGCTTAGTTGTTTTAGATTTTTTTGTGAGACATTGGTTAGTTTCAGTGACTTGACCCAAAGAATTCTAAGTTCAATACCAGGCTACAGTAGAGGTGAACAAATAACTTAAGCGCAGCATCACCTTGAAGGCTATGATGTGTGCGTGCATATGTCACTAGACTGTCTTTGCTTTGCAGTTTCACATTGAGGCCATTCATGTGCGTAGTGATGTCTGTGAGGAAGCTATTGCGAGTCAAGTGATCAGCATAGTGAAGGTTTTTCTGATGAAGGAAAGTGATCTTCTGCTGTAGGTTGCACACAGGACAACATAGGCCCCATGACTCAGTCAGCTGACCTCACAGAAGTAAAACAGGTTCTTTTAATGCATGTTCACCTTGTCCATCAGTGGTGGCACTAATTGTACTCTTTCATGACAGCTACAATCTTTAGGCAGTGGGTACATCCAAATCACTTGATGAAAAAGTACTTTTCCCATTCAGGGTTGAAGGCTCAACACTCAAAATCCACTTTCCTTTTAACACACCGGATCTCAGACAGCTGAGAAGAAAGAAAATGAGGTTTAACAAGGTTTAAACTTTAAAATTGAAAATAAATCAATAAAATTATGTCTGCTAAACAATGAGATATGATATTGAGCATTATATTTTCTATGAATGAAAATTGAGTAAGTTCAAAATTTTACATTGCAATAATTGGAAGCCACTTATATCAAACCTGATATGACAAAGAACTTTTCAATAAAAGTAAAAAAAAAAAATAAAAACATTCTTTTTGATGGCATGCACAAAAATTACATATCAAAAATGTTTTGAAAATTAAAGTTATTCTTTAAAAAAAAAAATAACCAGCTTGTATATTTAAAATTTCAGTTATAAAAATATATGAAACACCAACTCTCTCTACTCAGCATATGCCATTTTAGCACTTGATATGGAGGAGCACAGCCCTGCTTAGTGATGCAGTACTAAATTAATAATGTCTATTGCACAGCACTCAAATATACATCAAACAAAAATTTGTATTAAGTATTTGTATTAATTTTTGGTTAGTAAATATAGTTTTCAGTTAACCTAAAACAATAGAAGGCCTTGGAGAATTTTTAAAATAATTTTTTCAAACTTTATAAATGTTTATAATAAAAGAAAATGAAAACAATTCTTGTAAAAATTCATTATTCTTTGAAATGATTTTTTTTTCCAGACTATTTTATATATATATATATATATATATATATATATATATATATATAAAGCCAGTGGTTCTCAAACTATTTTTGGATATTTTGCATGGTGGTCTCTTTATAATATTTTAGATGGCTCGCAGACCCTTTTATATTAACCACAGTTAACATACTGAAAGAAAATATTTTTTTGCAAACATATTTATTCAAAAAATAACAACCAATTTCTATTGAAACAAAAACATTTTTCAGAAATAAATTATTCATTGTGAAAATGACAATCTTAAACATCAAAAGTTCATTCAATAGGATGGGTACATTTGCTTGGCCTCAACCAATTCTACATTTGGCTTTGTTTTGGCAAGTGCAACTCTCGTGTCATTTGTTGCTTCTAATCTGTTTCAGGATTTTGTTTTGAGGGCAGGTAATGTGGAAAATGCTCTCAACTCATAGGTGGTTGCAAATGGAATCAGCACCTTTAGAGCCAGCTTTGCAATCAGGATAGGACTGTGCCATTTTTATCCAAAAAGCACATGACACTTCATGGAAAATATGATTTGCACCACCCATCATTAATCAAATAAAACTGTTCTTGAATCAAGTTGTCCTCTGAAGGCAGATCATTAATAGAGTACAAAAAGGTTGTGGATAAACCTACAATATCTTTCAAAATCTTTTAGGTCAGGAAAATGAGAAATTTCTTCATGAAACATTGATACATGGCGTTTCATCACCTCAAGAAAATCATTGACGTTACACTCATTTTCATCAATATATGTATTTAATTGTGTAAATGGGGCAAAGTTCTTACATTTGGAATGCTATAATTCGAGCTTCATTTTAAAAGTAGTCAATTTATCATGACAATGGAATGCTGGAATCTCTTTTACTTGCAGTGCTAAATTGATGGAATTCACGAATTCAAATATATCCACTAAAAATGACAGGGATACAAGAAAGCGGACATCTGAGAATTTTGCGTGCATGTCTGGTTTGACATCTTTCAAAAATTGCTGCATTTCTTCACGTAGTGTGAAAACTCTCTTCAAGATTTTCCCTTTGGAAAGCCATCTAACTTGGAGTGTTTCAAAATTGAAATCACTTTCTTTGCATAACTCAGAAAATAAATGAGAATTTAAGTGCATTTGCTTTAATGAAGTTAACAGCTCTAATCACTTTACCGAGGACATTGTTCAGCTCATCAGGAACAGTTTTCATTACTAAGGCTTGTTGACAAATAGTACAGTCTGCACCAATAATATCTGGGGATTTTTACTTAACCAAAGCTTGAAAACCAGAACAGCAACAAGCATTGCTGGAGTGCCATCAGTACACACTCCAATGACATGTTTCCATTTGATACTATGCCCCTCAAAAAATCTGTGTACTTTGTTGAATATTTTGCAATTGTTCTGGTGCTGAGAGTTTCACAAAACAAAAATGTCTTTTAAGTGCTTGTCATATACATATTGCACATAAATGCAAAGTTGGGCTAAATTGAAGACATCTGTGGTTTTATCAAGCTGCATTGCAAAAAAGTTGAAAGTTATGAATCTTTGAGACCACCTGTGACCTTATGTGATGAGACATCTCTGCTATTTGCCTCCTAACAGTGTCATTTGACAAAGATACATGCTTTAATTTGTCGAGTTCAGAATTTCCAAGCACATTTGATATATCTTTGCAGCAAGGTAATATTAACTGGTCTCCAATGTTGTAGGGTTTTTTGGCGACAGCTATTTTCCTTGAGACCTCATAGGCTTTCAGACCAGCTTTAATGTTTTGCAAAAACATTCCTGTATGATCAAGCCTGGATTTGTGCAATTGATCGGCTTTGTGCTTAAAAAGTCGACAACTTTGTTTACTGAACTGGGATGTTTTGTTTCCAAGTGTCTCTTTATCTTGCTGGGTTTTAGAGAAGTGGATGCCAACACCTCTTCGGTCCCCCTCAAAACCCTTTCCCAGTCCCCTAGGGAAACATAGACCCCAGTTTGAGAACTGTTGATATAAGAAATTAAAAAGCTTATCTAATTAAATAATGTTATAGTTTCATTGCATTTTTTATTTTCCTATTCAGAGCAGATTATTGGAAAAATCAGCCAACTGTTTGAAAAAAGTAGGTAATTTAGTCTCCAACAATACATTTTATAATGTATAGTTACCCTATTAATAATAATAATGACCCTTCAAAAAAGCATCACAACTGCAAAAAAAAATAAGACCTGCCCATTGAATAGCCAATGTATGTTTAAAAGTATTTATAGAGCTTGCATTCATTCAGATAATGTTAAATTATATTTTGTGTTAACTGCTAAGAAGTGAAAATTTTGATTTAACAATCACATATTGTCTTTAAACAATGGTGACTATAGCAAAAGCACTGCTTTTTTCCATATTTTATTGGAAATTAGAAAACAATAACAAGAGCCCAATTATTACCGGGAGTATTGTTGCAAAATCCAAATCTTACAGTGGAAAAGGAGACAGATGCAACTTATATCTTTAAGAAAAACTTATCTTAGACTACATAAATAACCCTAATCTACTTAACAAAAAAGCAATATAATGACCACATGCTGCTTTAGATAAAAATGGTTACTTAAATTCTTAGACACTGATACAGATTCCTATATATGTTTGCATCTTTCTTTCCCTCATCTTACTTTCACCCACAAATATTACTATTAATAATTATGTATTATGCCCCTTTCATTTCATCTCTCTGCCTTTTAATATTCTTTATAATTTTACTTTGAGCATTTTAACTCCATGTAGTCTGTTTAAATTTTACTCTTGTTATTAAAAAGCAGTAACCTAACTTTATAAGATTTAACTTCCACGAACACCAAGTGAACTTAAATTCAAATCTATTAAACGCTGTTTGTAATATGCATATGATAACATAACACATGAAACTCCAAGTTATGCCATCATTGTAGGACAAAATATATGAATAAAATTTGATCCTTCCTGTAACCAGAAACTCATTATTAAAAATCTTACTGGCAATTATAAAATCAAGAAACCCAGGAACTGTCTTGAAAATTATCCCAGGTACCAAACTGTCTTGAAAATTATCCCAGGTACCAAACTGTCTTGAAAATTATCCCAGGTACCAAACTGTCTTGAAAATTATCCCAGGTACCAAACTGTCTTGAAAATTATCCCAGGTACCAAACTGTCTTGAAAATTATCCCAGGTACCAAACTGTCTTGAAAATTATCCCAGGTACCAAACTGTCTTAAAATTATCCCAGGTTACCAAACTGTCTTGAAAATTATCCCAGGTACCAAACTGGTCTTGAAAATTATCCCAAAGGTACCAAACTGTCTTGAAAATTATCCCAGGTACCAAACTGTCTTGAAAATTATCCCAAAGGTACCAAACTGTCTTGAAAATTATCCCAGGTACCAAACTGTCTTGAAAATTATCCCAGGTACCAAACTGTCTTGAAAATTATCCCAGGTACCAAACTGTCTTGAAAATTATCCCAGGTACCAAACTGTCTTGAAAATTATCCCAGGTACCAAACTGTCTTGAAAATTATCCCAGGTACCAAACTGTCTTGAAAATTATCCCAGGTACCAAACTGTCTTGAAAATTATCCCAGGTACCAAACTGTCTTGAAAATTATCCCAGGTACCAAACTGTCTTGAAAATTATCCCAGGTACCAAACTGTCTTGAAAATTATCCCAGGTACCAAACTGTCTTGAAAATTATCCCAGGTACCAAACTGAGTTTTCTCGTAAAAATCCACCTTAAAAAGGCTTGTATACTCTTAAAAGACCATAAATGTAACTTTGATAAACTTCAAACTAGATTAACACCTCAGAAATTCAAATCTATTAAACAGTCAGTTTGTAATAAGCACCTTATGTGGCTGCATAATGCATGAAACTGTCATGCCATCAATGTAGGGCAGTATATATATATATATATATATATATATATATATATATATATAAAAAATAGCTTTGTTCGTATTACATAGAGCACTGTTGTATTAATAGCTGAATAATAATAATATACATCTGTGTGCTCTCATAGGTATATTTATTAATTCACAGACTATATATATATAATATTCCATCTGGATGAATTAATTTTTTTTTTTTTTTTTTTTTTTCAGATTAAATGAAATTCTTGAGTCTGCTGAGGAAATGGAAATTGATATTCCAATGATATGGGAATACCTTGGTGAGCTAATTGGTCTGATGGTTCAGGATGAAAGTGTTCCATTGAATTTCCTCAAAAAGGCCTGTGAGCCTCTTAGAGCTTCAAACAAAGCAAAAATATTAGTTGCTGAAATATTGCATAATGCTAGCCACCAATTGGTGAGTTGAGTAAACCTTTTCAAAATTATGAATCAGATGGCTTTACTACAGGAACTACTTTCTTATCAAAAAGTTTAAAAAAAAATCTCCACTGTCATAATCTTTTAGATTTAGACTAGTGTTTAGTATGGTTGGTGAGAGTTCATTTTACTTTATTTTGATATTGATATTTAATTTTGATAATTGTTTCAACTGGTGTACAATTGAACTTTGGTTTAGCAAAAACAACTTTTAATACCTATACATTCAGTATTTCAAAAATGCAAGAATTTTTCATCAAGAAACTGGGTATATATTCTATAAAGAAAATGAATTTATAGGTTAGAAATTTTAAGTCATACTTAGCAATCTAATATATTAGTTATGATTTTAGTTTTTCCTTAATAATGTTCACTTGTATAATAAACTGTAATTTTATCTTTGCGATACTCAAATTCTCAATTGACAATTGAAGAACTTTATTTTTACTGAAGAATTAATGTCTTATCTCTTCAGGGTCATAGGAAAGTTGGTGAATTATGGAGGTCATCTGGACTGCAATGGTCAGATTTCATGAAGAAAGAGGAAGTAGATAAGTTCATCAAAGAGAAGGTAACTTAAATTAAAATAGGTTTATTTTGTTAATTTGCATATATAAATTAACAAAGTAAAGATTTTTCTAGATGTACAAAATTTAATTGATATTAACAAAGATTAAAATAAAAATATGCATTTGTAGATTTTCTTAATGTATTTTTGATATATTTTTTCTTAAAAAAAAATACTATTTTTTTTATTCTTCACAGAAATTAGAATTTACTCTCAGTGATGATGCACCACAACCAAATCCAGAGAAAATTTCCATAGCAAAAATAAAAGAGGAGCTCAATTTACTGCTGACACCAAAGGCCAAAAATGAAGAAATTTTTGATTGGATTGATGTAATTTTGAGTTTTTTTTTATTATCTATATATATTGATTTGATATTATTTTTATATATTTATATATAATATATTATATATATTTCAATGATCTGTTCTAATTTTATTTTTTTTATTCAGGCTAATGTACCCGAAGAAATGACGAAGCAATCCCCATTCATCAGAGCCTTGATGACAGCAGTATGCTTAAGTGCCATCACAGGTAGGAGGTGGGGAGGGAACTCTTCAAATTATGCTCTCACCATATTTTTTAAAAAGTTTTTATTTAATAACATAAAACTAGAAGTAAAATATCCTGATGCACTGTGGAAGGTGTCATTGGTGTTGGAACATCAAGACTCCCTTCCTCAGTTGACACAATCAGGGTTAATCTGACCATAATCCACTTAACTGGATATTACTTCATACATCTCTGTTTCTACTTTGCTAGCTTGATTGGTGGTTCTAAAATGTTTCTATATTTTAATGAAATCACCATCAACCAATTGCTGTGTATCAGTATTTTCTATTGATTACATTTGATGGCCTAACTTCTTTGATTTGGAGATGTTTTTTGTTGTACTGGTTGTCAACAAAAGCTAAAGAGCAAAGTCGGCTTAGCTATTTAACTCATAGCTTGAAGAAATAGAATCATGCCTTTTCCAAGGATATTTGCACAAAAGTGAATGTAATGAACTTGACCAGAATTCACTTGACTTGCTATTTCTTTTTTCTTTGCTAAATCTTATACCACCTGCACAATCTATAACTGTATGATGGCTGCAACTTTTTTGATCATTTGATTAATTTTCAAACATGAGCAGAGCAGATGTGACCTTTCATTTTGCCTAGGACTTACTCTTGTACAGGTGTTGCAACATTAAGTTCATCTTGCAGTATACTAATATAACATTTTGATGAACATTCATATGACATTTTAGTTATGAGGCATGTTCTTTCCAACAGCTGCAAGTAGAAATGCTGCATGATATTTATATGACTTTTCTATGTATGTGGTTTCTCGGAAATTTTTTTTTGTCTGTCTTAGTTAAACAAATGTGACTGTATTCATTACACAGGTCAAAATGTGCCAAAGTCATTGTTTTGGCTATGGCCAGCCACACTATGCAACATATCAATAGTCAATAACCTAAACATTTGGCAGGTAATACTGGGTTGCATAGTAACAGGATTTTTTTCTTTACTTTTTGCAGATCGGGAGTCAACAGCCAAAGTAGAACAAGAACTATTTAAAGAAAGATGTAAATTACTACAAAAGTATTTATGCAACCAAACTCTCCAGCTACAAGCTTTGTATGCTTTACAAGCCTTAGATCACAAACTGGAACATCCCCAAAGTAAATAACTTTTTTCTTAATGGAAAATTTTAAAGAATTTTATTTTGCATATGACAAATGATACATATATATTCATTTAATAAATTTGGTAATAATTTTTAATGTCTAATTATAATTAAAATAGTCAAATTCAGTAATATATATTCACTAGCAGTATAGCCTGGCGTTGCTCAGGTGTAATGAAAGCTTTAAAACTAATCCATGGTCCTGGATCTCAGACTCTTTGGACGTTGGCATGAAAGACTAAAAAGCAATAGTTGTTTCCAGTTAAAGTGAAACCATAGACTGAAAGAAAAATGAATGGATGTAAGTCAAATTTTGATTTACTGGGTATCGATATCAAATAATTTTTTTTTTTTTGTCGTAAACTGAATTTTGAAGGCTAAATAAGTCCTCTTTAGTAAATGGTATCATGGCTGAGACTAAGAACTACAATTATACCTACTTAGAGCCAAACCTGATGCAAAAACTAAAATAAAAGGGCTGAAAAATAGACATACAGGCAGATAAACAGACACACACAAACATCTTGTTTTTTTATATATATTATCAGTTTTCTGCACTATTGTAAGAACTGCAACCTTGAAACTTCTGAATATCATTTCTTAAAAATCAGACCACTCCTATAACCTGACTTTTTCGATTATCAATTTTCGATATTTATCGGGAGTACCTCTACACAAAACCTAGCTAAGAACACTTGCAGACGCTTATAGTACAACTGTGTAAACTTTCAAGAAAATCGGTTCAGCCGTTTCGGAGTCTATAGGTAACAGATACACACACACACAC
>JBBBDQ010002390.1:387500-408586 GCA_037127315.1 Ascarosepion bandense | reverse complement strand
GTATAGGATCTTGAAAGATTTTCATGGCTTTAGACTGAAAAGTCGGATTCAATAAGAACATTTTTTCGAAAAGAATAGATCCACGTGGGGTCCATTCTGTCCAGAGCAAAAATCAAGAAAGTGTGTCAAATTAAGTATAATATGTCTACCTATATCTAGCAGTAAAATAAATAATATTGCAAAATAACTCACTAAAGATTATAAGTGGATGTTTGTAAAGAAATCAGGTTATTTAATTTACTTATAAAAACATTGCATACCATAGAAAGAAATAAGCTGCAGTACAAAAAATTAATATAAGGGCAATATATAATTTTTTTTTTATAATCGATTCACCCTAAGTAAGGCAATACTGCCACTGGTGCGCATTATATCATAGTAAAAGTTTCAAATTTTTGAAAAAACAACCAAAACGAGAGCATTTGTTTAATAAAACAAACAGCATAATGATCGAAGAGACAGAAACCCAAATTGTAAATCAGTATAAGTTCTAGGGAAGAATTGCCGAGAACAAACCAGCTTTCATACCACATTTAAATATCAGAGAAGGAAATGAAGTAAAACATATATAATTTAAAATGGTCAGCCAAGAAATTTAAAAGCAGTCAACAAACACTGCTCAAATAATACAAAACATTAATCTAATCCAAGATGATCTATAAACATTTCTATAAAAATCAGAAAAAACTCTAACTCTGAATACACTATCACATCAAATCTAAAATACAAAAAGCTCTTCTAACGAAGTTAAATACGTGTGGATTCCGGATGGAAGTCATCATTCAAGAAGCAACAATACTTCTATTAATTATCCATAATACACCCATACCAAATATTCCATATTGGAACAAGGAATAGTGAAATAAATAAATTCACCAAATTATAATGTTCTAATGTTACACTAGGCATTAATTTCATGTTTGTAATTCTTGATCATGTATTTTATTCTTTCAGAAAGATGAACGTTGCAAATATGAGACTACTGATATTTTCCTTGTTTGTGATGACACCCAGTGTCGAAACTTTCTTTTTTCCTCCATGCCCGTTTAATTGTCTCATGAGATGTGAAGATAATATGGAATGTCGAAATAATTGCCAATGTAAATGCTTTCAAAATAAAGTAGGTTCATATGTTCTTTGCATTTAAGTTACCTGGCACTTACACAGGAATATTTATATTTTATATGAAAAGAGATTAGATGAAATTAGTATGTCATTAGCTAAGCAAGAAAACATTAAACATGTCGATAAGGATTTGATTTTGATTAGAATTATGCTTCGTAAGCATTCATTAAGACGAAGAAAATACTTGTAAAAAACTCAAAGAGCCCTAATAAAATATTAAAAAAAAAATTGCGGTTGAAATGTATTTCGGAATGTAAAAGATGATTATTTTAATACATTTTAATCATGATTAATTAATGGTTTAACATTCGGGCTATAGCTACTATTATTACTATTATGATTATTAATAATAATAATCATCACAATGATAATTAATACTAATATTGCTAGCGCACCTGAATTACAAATTCATAAACAAAATAACCTTAATTTAAAATTTGATGTAATCATAATCTGATGTAATCATTGAATACACGGATATTTAGAGCGTTTGGTTTAGATAGAATGAAACAAAAATTTTTATTCACTTATTTTTATCATTTGCAGGAGGACATAAACTGCAAACAGCGATTATTTGAGCGTTCCGTCCCATGAGTATTTGGATACAAAAAGCACAACCCGTTTTCACGCGGGTCACTTCTCTGAAATGTCACATGACCTTTTGACTAATCAAAAGGAGAACTGTTAAATAAATACTAAAGAAATTCTTTCTCCAATGCTTATTCCCGTTGTCAAGCTAATTTCGGGAAAAAGAATTCCTTACGGAAACTAGAACTATTACAGGAAACATTTAACGTACGGTCAGAAAACGTTGAACCAACTCAGAGACGAGTCAGTGTCCAGATGAGTAACAAAGATATTGAATACCATTTGCTGTATTACATATTATATAAGAAAGACCGCAAAGCTTGATGTGACTAATTAAAATATCCATCTTAATGTGTCCAATATATTTCATATTTCGCTTTCTTATTGAAATTTGTTTTTAATCCTAATTTTACTTAAATTTGTACTTGTATTTTTTCACATATTTGGTTGATGGTTTCTTAGCATTCGACCAGAGATCTTCCAATTCTTCTGGTTTCCTCTTCGTATCAGAAATATGTAACTCATTCGCTCTCATAGACGTAATTAAACTTTATTTTTCAATATGATATTTTTCGAATGGCAGTTTTCAAGACAGACTTGACTATTTCTGAACCTGTACGGATTTGAGTGACATTTCTGTCGTCTTGATTCCAATCTATTTTGGCATAACCAATACATAACCTGCACCTTTTGATGAAAAACAAGCATTCATTTTTTTGCGGTTATTCCTTAGTGTCAAAATTTCTTAGAGCTTCCTTTGTGTCTGCTTTGTATATACATATATATGTATATATATATATATATATATTTTCAAAATTCTAATGCATAATTTCTCTAAAGGTTTCGTCAATGTAATGAATATTTAGAAATTTACATATATATATAAAAATATATAGTCATCCTCAGACAGACCTGTTTCACTGTAATACAGTTCATCAGTACGGTTAGACTCTGATTGCTTTTAACCCAGGATTGAAACCCGACCGAAGTGGCGTCAGTCAGCAGTTCTACCTCTGTGCCATGGGCGCACGGCAGACGGAGGCAGACAAGTATATTATCATTATATACACCCAATAGCCAGAGTGCTGTAATTCATTAGTGAATGAGCGTACATGCCAGAGTAGCTACTGTTTTTCAAAGTCTACAAAGTGTGAGAACATAAATAGTCATCAGCAGACAGATCTGTTTCGCAGTACGGTTACACTCCGATTGCTTTTAACCCATCATTGAAACCCGACCGAAGTGGCGTCAGTGGGCGGTTCTATATATATATATATATATATATATATATATATATATATATATATATATATATATATAAGCATGCTCTTAGCTAAGTTAAATAGAAATGAAACTAAGAAATAACTAGGGAGATATTATATTAAGAAAAAACTATTACTAATCATTGCTTTTGAGGCTTGATTGTTTAACAATTTTATTTCGGTTTACAAGAAAGTAATAAAATTGGGGATGAAATATATTTTGGAACATTAATGGGGAGATTGTTATGGATTTGTACGAATTCATTTAAATAGTAATGTGCAAAATATATTTTCAATCGAGCAGACACAGAATGGCACACACTTCTGCAAATTCCAATATGAATTTCCTCAAACTTTGCTATAGTTTAACACTTTATGGATGATAAGTCTGTTATAAGGCATTTAACAAAAAAGAAAGTCTTCTATAAGCTCCCTACAAAAGTAAAATCTGGAGATATGAGGCGTGCCACCGTGACTGTCACTCAATCGATCAATGTAATCCATATCGATTATTACTGTCATATCTCGCTTAGTCCCCTTTTTCAAATCTTGACAGTGCAAAAGCATTTTCGCGGTCTTGTAGGTGATGAATAATCCTCACTACCAAAATAAATATTTTATTAATCAAATACGAATTATTGATGAGTAATTGGACTTACTCCATGAAGAAGAGAGAATAAAATATAAACAGATTTAGAAAGATCGAATTAAATAACAAAACCCGTAAATAAAATAGATGTTGTGAAGTTTATTTTAGATAATCGTATACGTACATTTCTTTATTCGATGAAGATGACGAATGATTTTCCCGTGAAAATGCAGCCGATTTAAACAAATCTTGACTTTCGGAAAAGATTGTTTCACACTTGACCACGTTGATCCTTGCTTAGATGAAAACGTTGATGATTTTGAGAGTAAATATGACTCTTCGTTCCAACATACTTTTGTATTAACATTACAAAACCCTATGACAAAATCTGCAAATTTATAAAGTACTCCCTTGATTCTTTTACGATTTTATATGTATCCTATTGAATATTAACTCTAAGAAAAATATCAGATTTCAAAAGATTTAGAATTCAAAACTAAGAAATAAAAAACGGTAATTATTTTTATATTTTATAAATTTTGTTAAACATTCCTTCCGCAGAATTAACCAAACACGTTCATCGATTTGATGAAAACACACAAACTTAAATACACACTACAATATGGCAAAGTTCTTTTTTCGGTAAAGAAATCTACTTAAATAACATAAACAAAAAAAAAACAATTTAATATCCTCAATACTTCATTTCAAAGAAAATATCACTTAGCAAATAATTTCACAACAAGTATATGGATGAATGAAAGAATTTAATTTACTTGTGTTTTTACATCAATTTACGATTTGATTAGACATAATATTTCTTGCAGATAAACATGTGACTTCTGGCTGGAATGATTGTTCAAAAATGGTTCTAAATGGTCATTATTTTCAAACAATAGTCCTCTGAATATATATAAAAAAAAAAAGATTCACTCCGTGATGAATTTTGCTTTTTTTAGAATTTCTCATTAACACATATGTTTCACTTATCTAAATCTCTTTTAAAGAAATTAACTCTCGTTTTTAGTTTCTCAATGAGAAATTAACTATTATTCGTGAAAAATGTTTGCTTTCTCGAAAAGTCCACTTCCACAAAATAAATCACTTACATACCTGAAAAACCAAGTTCTGCTGCAATACTTCATGCCTTAAAAAATAAACTCTTTCTCCAATATATATATATATATATATGGTATTATTAGTATCATCATATTAATAGCACACTGCAACTCAATAGCCATAAAGTTTTGGTGTTAAAAACTCATCATCCAATAGTAAAATATGGTTAATTTACCTGGCAGTATAAAATAAGGATATTTAAAAATAAAATATCAAATAAAATAAAAATGAAAAAAATAATAACATAACAAAAAAGAGGTCATTATTTCACATGGATTAAATGCGTTGGAAATAAATGATGAGTTTAAGACACATAGATCGTAGCGTTTCGATGTTTTGCCACAGAAAGCCAGGCATGTCAAAAGTTTTGAACTGGCTAGAAGAGAAAATATTAAAGGAGATAAATTTAAATTAAAAGAAAAAAGAAAAGAGAAACAAGAAGAGGGAAGACAAAGAAAAAAGAAAGAAAATCGAAAAGTTGGATAAGATAAAATAATATAAATTAAAATGAAGTAAATATAAAAGAAAATAGATTCAAAAACAACATACCGGATAAAAATAATATAAAAAATTAAAAATTAATATATAAGTAAAAAATATTTTCTGAAGGGGATTAGTACTTAAAAACAAATAAAATAATAATGAAAAAATTATCAGTTAAAAAAGGGAAATTTCAATGTCTAAAATAAATGGACTAAATACTATAAATTGAGATAAAATTGAGATAATATAAGAATATAGAAAATATTATGGTGGCAAAAATTAGTGATTTCATTACGTTGGTTCAATAAGTTAGTTTTGGGGAACTTTATTATATGGATTTTTTCTTGCAAGGAAAGGAAACATATTTCCTGTAACGATTTACATATTCTAGCTTTAGTTAATATTTTACATTTAATTGTAGGAGATTTATTTGCATCTTTCAGTCGCAGTAGTATTTAGAGAAAGAAACATAATTACTGTATATTTATTATTGAAATATAAGTTATATTGGTAAAATCAGAACATAAAAATATTCTTAGTACATCCGATATAATGTTAGGTAAGATTAAGATTTTCATTAGTGAAGATGGTAGCTAGATATACTAATGAATCTGTAAGGCATTTATTTTGCAAAGGACATATACTAGGGTTATGAAAATTGCAGAATTATAATTATGAATAGCGATTTGCTTATAATTAATATCATAATATTGTTTTAGGTTTTTATTATTGTTTTGTGTTATCATATCAAGATTATCAGAGCAGCTATAACTGACTTTCTTTGTATTTTTATTAAAAATTATGTTAAGTAGATTATTAGTTAGGAAGTCGTTTTGAACTAGATAAAGGAATTTATTGCTTAAATTTTTAATAACCGTATTAATAACCCGATAAATATCTATCTATCTATCTATCTATCTATCTATCTATCTATCTATCTATCTATCTATCTATCTATCTATCTATCTTATGCGACTTTGTTAGCTTATAACGTAGGTTCCGTTACAAAGATCTTTCTTTTTATCATGAAATTTACAAAGTCTTTGTAACATTTGGTTTAGATAATATGCTTAATTATATTAAAAATCGGAAAAAATAACGAACCAATGTAGTTTTAATATTTAGCTGAGGTAAATGAACATAACCCGAAATTATATTCATATGCTATGTTTTCGTGACGTATATATATATATATATGTAGATATAGAAGAATCCAAAGGAGTATCCTCTACATAAAGTGTTAGGAAAACTCTCTAGGAAAGCTCTAAATATATATGTATATAAATAAATATAGAGCAAATATGAGAAAAATCAAGGCTGACACGTTATTTCATGGTAAATCGGAATAAGGGTCTATTTCAGGCGAATCATCATCAGCTTCCGTCTTTATTGTAAAAAGACATTTACACGAATCTTAATTTTTTCTTATATATATGTATATATGATTTATTTGGTTAAAAAAGTATTTAAATTGATACTCATATTTGAGTAAACGCTCAGTTTTGTTCTTATTAAACAGTATATTTATTTAAATCTACCGTCCTAAATATTAGAGAAAATATTTGAAACTGTGATTAGATCTGATGTACCTTTTTCTGATCGAGCATGAAAACACAGCAGCTATTCTACGTATTACTATCCATGAAAAATGACATTTAAACAAATAAGTTAAAGTATGTCTGCACAATTAAGTGAAAAATAATTTGATGCAACTGTTTACAGTAGTAACTTGACTCTGACCGGTAATTGGTTAAAAATTATTTATTTTCTCTTGTTTTAAAACTGCGCGCATTTATTACCAGTGTATTTAATAATGCTTTCAAAAACCTAAGACTGATTTCTTCCACATCACAAGACAATAGTTAAAAATCCGCGGAAGAAACTACAATGCAAGTATATATATATATATATATATATATATATATATATATATATATATATTCAAGCGAATACAGAACGAAGAAAGAATTTTTACAACGTCCAAAACATTAATTTAAAACAGTACTCGATATATAATATATAGAGCTGTAAATATTTATTATAAATTATATTTTAGAACATGTACATAATTTTTTCGTATATATCCACTACAAAGGTACATTTGTTTCGACATTGAAACTTCAATGCCTCATCAGGCTGTATGTATACATATACATACCGCATGATGAAACATTGAAGTTTCAATGTCGAAACAAATGTATCTTTTAGTGGATATATATTAAAAAAATTGTATACATGTTCTAAAATATAATTTATAATATATATATAATTTTAAATACCATATTAGCTAAAGAACATTTCTGTTCCTCATACCCATGAACACATTCTTAAACTATTACATATGAATGAACAGTTCCTTACCATAATTGGATAGAAAGCACAATTATTATTACAAAAATATGAAACGGATGAAAAAAACATTGAAATTTTAGACCTAAATATAAAACCATGTGTGGCCCACCTGCTATTGAACAATTAGGTAAATTTGAAAAGAATATGATTTTACTAATAGATAAATCAATATACAAAATTATATTCAAAAAGTATCTTTTACAATTTCCAAAAGCTTTCAAATACTGAAAAAAATAAAACTTAAGAAAACATAAATATCATTATTAAAGACCACAAATCAATTAACATTTTGTACAATAATCGCGAAATGAAGAAGTCACTAAATGTTGCACCAGACTTTTACACAACGAAACAATAAATGGCGAGGTGAATAACATCACAGCTCAACTGGGCATAAGTGACAAGGCGCCAATCGTAACCGGTAAGTTAGAATTTCTGACGTTTAAAAGACCATAAAGATGATTTTTCTAATAACCCTCATACCAACTTATCAACTCAAGAAATTGAATTATGTAAAAAAGCCAGGAAATCCTAAAAACATATGTGCAATTTATTAAGGATTGATGAACAAGATAACCAATGTTTTGCAAATTCACGTATTCTTCACAAACGTTTCCGAAGTTAGGTGATCCCAAAAGCACGATTCCTCTAATTAACTTAAAATGAGGTCGATTATGCTTGTTCTCTAACGATACTTGTTCAAACTGAAATCAAAATTGTCTAATAGGCACAATCAAATTCAAAGGATTATTTAGAATTTTCAAAAGCAATTAAACATTGAAATAATAAAAAATAAGAAAAACCAAAATGTCATTATAAAAGGCTATAAATCAAGTAACATTTATACAATTATCCCGAAACAATTCAGTGAAAAATAATTGATGACTCGAAAAACATTGCAGCCAAATTAGGTATAAGTGACAAGGCCCAATCTTAACCGGTAAACAAAAGTTACAGACCATAAAGGACTATAAAGATGATTTTTCTAATAAAACTCTCATCAAACTTATCAACTCAACGAATTGAATTATGTAAAAGAAGCCAAGCAATTCTAAAAATGGTTGTGCCATTTATTTAGGATTGATGCACACGGCAACCAATATTTTGTAAATTCACATATTCTACACATAACGCTTTCGAAAAATGCTGTCGGACCTTTTTCTTTTCTTTAACTCTAATTCTTACTACACACACACACGCACACACACACACACACACACAAACACACACACACACATGTATATATATATATATATATATATATCTATATATATATATATATATATATATATATATATATATATATATATATATAAACAGTTTCCACTTCGGCTATAATGCGTGACTCTTCAGAAATGAATTGAGTTCTCTCGGTAACTGGCGTCTGTATACAGTGCTTACATACAAGACGTTAAAATTTCCCTTCTCTGACCCCATACACCGATGGCTTAGGGAGTAGAGACTCCGACTGACACCAAATCGGTCGAGTTTCGATCCCGACCAGAAGCAAGTGAGTATGTCTAGCCACATTGAGGAGCTGTAATACAGCGAAACGGGCTTGTATGTGGATGACTAATATATATATATATATATATATATATATATTAAAAAAGGATTCATTCAAAGATGTTGAATAGCCATTTCGATATGAAGATTCCCACGGGGGACGACACATCACCTCAGCAACAGAAAAAACCTTTCAGAAACTGGAGAAAAATTAGTCTACTTTTCCTTTTTAAATAGATTGCAAAGAAATTAAAAAATAAATAATAAAATAAAATAAAATAAAATAAAAAATAAAAATAAAAATAAAGGGAAAGAAAAAGAAAACGAAAAAGAAAAAGAAAAAGATAGAATAAAATCAAATAAATAAGAAAAAAAAAAAAAAAAAAATGACATCGTCTGGGTTCGCAAAAAAAAGGAAGAATGTAACTAAAAATTAACAGACAGACGCGTTAAATCGACGTAGTTTAGGCAATACGGAAAAAAGGTGGTAAGAGAGATAAAAGAAGGAAGGGAGGGTAAAAGAAAGAAACTAAAGAAAAAAATTTTTTTAAATATTACAGACGCTGGACAAATTCAAAAACCTAATTTCCCCAAAACGTTGAAGTATTAGAAAAAGGCCTTTACTTAAAAAGGTAAAAAAAAAAATGTATAATAGTGTGTAATAAATTGAATGTATGTGTGTGTATGTGTATATATGTATTCTTATTCGTAGAATTGTGTGTGTGTATATATATGTATGTATGTGTGTACTTCTATAGGTATGTATATAATAATTGTAATTTTTTTTTTTTTTTTTTTTTTACCTAGTGTTGTCTTTATTTAGTCTAATTTCAAATGACCTAATTTTTTTAAAAATAATTTTATTTTAAATCCTATATCTTTTTATTCCCTTTTATTAATAATTATGCCTTTTTAAGTAAAGGCCTTTTTCTAATACTTCAACGTTTTGGGGAAATTAGGTTTTTGAATTTGTCCAGCGTCTGTAATATTTAAAAAAATTTTTTTCTTTAGTTTCTTTCTTTTACCCTCCCTTCCTTCTTTTATCTCTCTTACCACCTTTTTTCCGTATTGCCTAAACTACGTCGATTTAACGCGTCTGTCTGTTAATTTTTAGTTACATTCTTCCTTTTTTTTGCGAACCCAGACGATGTCATTTTTTTTTTTTTTTTTTTCTTATTTATTTGATTTTATTCTATCTTTTTCTTTTTCTTTTTCGTTTTCTTTTTCTTTCCCTTTATTTTTATTTCTTTTTTTTATTTTATTTTATTTTATTTTATTTTATTATTTATTTTTTAATTTCTTTGCAATCTATTTAAAAAGGAAAAGTAGACTAATTTTTCTCCAGTTTCTGAAAGGTTTTTTCTGTTGCTGAGGTGATGTGTCGTCCCCCGTGGGGATCTTCATATCGAAATGGCTATTCAACATCTTTGAATTAATCCTTTTTTAATATATATATTTGCTCTGTAATATTTTATTACATGGAGCTCTCTTCCTGTATCATTTTTTAATATTAAAATAAATTTTTAATATTAATTAGGATCGGGTTTTTTGGAATTTACCTTCCTGCTTTTTTCCCTTGGATTGAAGTATCTGAATTAAAATATATATATATATATATATATATAAGCAGTATAGTCCGGCGTTGCTCGGGTGTAATGAAAGCTTTAAAACTAATCCATGGTCCTGGAGCTCAGACTCTTTGGACGTTGGAACGAAAGATTAAAAAGCAATATTTGTTTCCAGTTAAAGCGAAACCGTAGACTGAAAGAAAAATGAATGAATTAAGTCAAATTTTGATTTCCTCGTATCAATATCAAATAAGTTTTTTCGTCGTAAACTGAATTTTGAAGGCTAAATAAGTCCTCTGAGTAAATGGTATATGGCTGAGATTAAGAACTACAATTATACCTACGTACAGCCAAACCCGAAGCAAAAACTAAAATAAAAGGGCTGAAAAAAATACAGACATACAGGCAGATAAAAAGACACACACACAAACATCTTGTCTTTTGTATATATATATTATCGATTTTCTGCTCTATTGTAAAAACTGGAACCTTGAAACTTCTGAATATCGTTTCTTATGTTTTTGTCTATGTGTGTATCAAATTTGATTAAAATCGGACCACTCCTTCTATAACCCGATTTTTTCGATTATCGATTTTCAATATTTATCGGGGGTACCTTGACACAAAACCTAGCTAAGAACACTCGCAGACGCTTATAGTACAACAGAGTAAATTTTCAAGAAAATAGGTTCAGCCGTTTCGGAGTGTATAGGTAACGGACACACACAAACACAGACACAGACACACACATACACACAGACAAATTTTCATTTATAAACAAGTTTAGATTACATTACTTCTCGAAAGATAAAATTTGCGATTAATGAAGCATGATCATTTCTTTGTTAGTGATGACAGCTAATTGTGAAATACATTTTACATGTATGCAAATACCATTGTATTATAAATGATCTGCATTGACGAACTGGTTACCTCTGTGACTGCCTTAAAATTAAAGTTGATGCATATATTTTTGCTTTTCGCTCACTTATCTTTTAAGTATCGACACATATCTTTATCGATAGTTAATATAGCTATATACAAACAGATTTTTATAAAATTAGTATATCGTTGTCTAGGCAATTCCTAGGAATCTTTTGTCAAATTATGTGATGTTTTATATAAAAGGTTTGCTCCAGAATCTCTTCAGAATGTAAAATGTAAAATCTGTTAATATATTGACAGCAAATCCCCGGGAACATGATAATCAATCAAGCTGAGCGTAATTATGAGATAACGTCGTTGATGTGCGGCAGTAAGGAATTTTAGTAATCAGTTTCTTTAATATATATTTCTCTTGCAACTTGAACTAATTTCGGATGAAGATATCCAATTACATTCTAAAATAATAGTAGACAATAGTCTAGATTACGATTTAATGTTTTCTGTCGTTATGTACAAAGTGCCTCAAGCAGTTAACAGTGTGGTTACTTCTTCAATATGAAATAAATACAATCTCTCTTTCTTCTGTATGTACGTGAGTGAGTGTGCAAAATATATTTTAATGAAAAGAATATTTTTCGTTAAATACATTTTTGATTATTACATGAATGTACATGTGAGGGAATGAAATAATCGTTTTCTGAATTACTGAAGTTAGACAACTAATACAAGATTTATACCCTACTATTTAAAGAATAGTTAGCATTATATTCTAACAAGTATTTTACCACTAAGTTTTTGTAGCTTGCTTTCCTACATTAACGTACTTTATATTCTACAACTATTAAATCGCATGAATTGGAGATAAAAAATAAGTTTCAACAAAGTTTGAACAATGATTACTATCTTTTAAAAGCATGCCACATACAGTCTATATATTACTTGGATCATACTAATTATGTAACATTCACGGAATGAAACAAAGAACTGAAGGTAGAGAAAAATTACAAGCAGAAGATTAAGTAGAAATTCTAGTCACAAATGATAAGAAACTTTTTAAAATGTATAAAGAAGAAAAAAACATTTTGCTGTAAAAATGTTTTTCCGGGACATATCAAGAAAAATATAAGAGGATTATTGCTACACATGTTAATAATAATAAAATATGTTGATGAAAAATATTTTGCGCTATTACTATTAATATTATCGTTGTTATTATGCATTTAAGTTCTAAATCTCATGCACAGAATAATGTCTTTCATGCAATATTATGACCTTTAACTTTTTAAAGTTAAAATTTTATGCAAGGAAAAATTGACTCTTTGCTTAATTTTATATTGCTCTGATTTACATTAAGTGAAACAGAAATATTTCTCCAATGATGTTACTTTCAGCGTGAGAGCAACTGCCGCAAAGGAAAATAATACATGTTCTCTCGACGATTATTTGGATGCAAATTGCACCACGTTTTTAACCAATCGCTCCTTCCAGATGTCACATGACATTCTTGTCTAATCGAACAAAATTCTTTTTTACTTAAGAATTAATTGTTGTCAAATTAATTCGGAGTTGATTCATTTTGGGAGAAGATATTCCTTACGTAAATGAGAAAGATTTCAGGAATTATTTAGCGTACAGTTATTTCATGTTAAAAGACCCGACTTTAAAATCAATGAAGTTAAGTGTAAATACCCTTGTAACATCTTTGAATCCATATATTCTACCCCACTCTATGGGTTAATTAGTAAAACTTGTAATATTAAATCATTATTATATTATAATAAATTTCTAAAATCTAAAATTTTTTGTGTTTTTAATAGCCACCAAAAGAATGAGAAAAAATAGAAAACGAATTAATCAATCAGGAAAAATTTAGGGGAATGTGTTTTAATGTGATAATTGATCTCTTAATTGAAACTTATTTTAGGGAGACAATAATTTAGTAAGCATGTCTGGAATTAAAGTAGATTTGCTTGAAGTGTTGCAACCACCTAACTCTCTTGATAGTAAAAAAAAAAACAAAAAAAAACAATGAAAACCTCATCATAAACAAGAAACAAAAGACAATCTACTTCTTCTGATCCAAACAGTTTAAGGAGTATGAAGCAGTCTATAAGAAGACTTATCTAAACCTGATAGGAAAATAATATATTAGAAACCGGAATATCGCCGAGGAGGGTTAGAAGCACAGGTAAACTGATTAACATGAAACGATCACTCCCCTTTCTATTATCGTCTCTCCCAATACATATCATTTAAGGACGGTGTGGTCATTATCATTATTATTATTATCATTATTATTATTATTATTATTATTAGTAGTAGTAGTAGTATTTGTGTGTGTGCATTTAAGATAATCTTAAAAGGGAGTAATTTTAATTAGTAACCAAGATACTTTCAAGATCTATAAGTAAAAATTGCTCACTAAGATTTATCTATTTTGAATGGAGTTATTTCTTTTAATTTGAGATTGTTTTACGGCAGTTCCGAAGAAAGAAATATTTTGTCTTCCATGCACATGGACAGTTGAATCCTTCCTTAAAAGGGGAAGATAACCAGGGATCGAGAAGTCAGAGGAGAGAATTGATGAGTTGTACATCTTCGCCAACTTGAAATTGTTTGATTCAGTTTATTACTGAATAATATGTTTTCTTTCGTTCATACACTTTACCACAGATCATCATCCAGTTTCTTGTAGTTCCAAGATTTTTGATTTTATGTAGATTTGTAAGACACTTCTAATAATCTAATCGTTTGGCAGCTCCGGATCTGGAACCATACATATGATCAATATCGTATGCGTTGACAGAATCATTACACATGAAGATAAACTTCCCTTTTCTGGCACCCATTCACACAATGATACCTATGTTTATGATAAGAAAGTTAATAATTAAAATAATAATTATTTATAAATTAAATTATCATATTTATAACCTTATCTCCAAAAGACTGGTATATTTTCTTTTATTGATAAGAAGAAAATTCTCTAAAATTGAATAGGATCCGAAGAATACATTTACTTTTGTCGGAAAAGTAAAATAATTGATTGAATCTGTGTATTTAGACCGTAGAAATAAAATTGTGTTCCTGTTTTGACAATTGAATTGCCCCAGTTTAAATTGCAATGTGAGAATTTCCTGTCTTCGCATACCTGAACTTCTGGGAGGGACAGGCAAACAATAAAAAAAGGAAGTCGCTCTCTTCCTCAGCATGAAAGAGCCGTAGACTTAATCGAAATAGATAAGTTAGATAAGAGGTTGTAAGACTTATAGAGAAAGAGAAAACTTAATTCCTATAGCGACCTTTGCCAACTGGACTTTTCTGCCTTTTCAATAAGATCGAGGTAGAAGACGGAATCAGTGAATTGAACCCGTGGTTTTGCAGGGGAAGTTTAGTCCGAATTCGGCGAGCTGCAAACCAACATAACAAGGCACGCTCTAGCCAGAATTTTAAAACTAAATTGTGATACTAAAATGCCAGCCGGCTGATTGAGCGTCACCTAGCTTTGAATTTGTTTATAGTGTATATACACATTGTATATATATATATATATTTATATATATATATATATTATAAAACTACATCCATGTCCTCTGCCAGATAAAGTGGTTCTATTCTTTCGCTGTCAACCATGAACCGGGAACCGGGGAACAATGTACTGTCCCTACGTGAGACCGTTGATAACAATCAGTCCTACTTTGGCCGGTCCAATATCAAACAAACAAAGCGTGGGCGGATAAGTAGTGATTCAGGAAGGACTTTCTCGAATACGTCCGGGGATCATGTTATATTTTAACATAATTCTAATTATCATGATAATAATAATACTCTATATATTTATAGTTTAAATTCAACGAACAAGGGTAATCAAAGGGACAAAAATATGGAACAATTTATGAAAGATCTAAGGTAGAAGGTTTTCTATTTTTTCAACGAAAATGACAGTCATAACTATGAAACACCGATAATAACAATAATATTAACAAGTTTGTTTTATATCTGTGAATTCACAAACAAAACAAAAAATCATTAGTTTTGAAAATGAAGGAACCAAAAAGATGAAAATAAAACAATCCAAAAATAGTTTTCATAAAAGTTTGGAAAATATACAAGTGATAAACAACTCAAACATCTATCAATGTGTAATATAACAATCTGGGCCCACCCGAGGAAGCTGATGCAAGCGGGGGCGTTTCCGGTCGTTGAAAGGAACGGATGTTTGTTTGACCTTATTTCCGGCAGTAGCGGAAATGGCTACAAGAGGCAAACAGAACAGGTGTCTCTGAGAATTACGTGGGCGTGCGTGGGCGAGGCAAAGCCGGAAGTCCCGGTTTGGAGATTATAAAAAGACCTCGGCGCACGGATTTCACCAGACAGACAGAGAGCCAGACAGACCAGAGTAGCAGGAGAGAGACACAACAGATACTACGACTCTCCCGTCAACCCATTAGAAGCGCGCTCTCTCGCTCTCTGTTCCCTAGGCTACACGGTTCATCGTCATTAATAAAAATATAACTCATATTTTTATATATATGCGTGTTTGTTGTTATTGATATACAACAAATGAAAGTAGATAAACACAGAAGAATTTGTAAAACGAGAATCACGGACTACCGTAAACTAGGTAATAAAAAAGATTAATAATAACAAAACAGAATATAATATATAGACAACATTTGACTTCAGAAATTTAATTAAACCGACTCTCTGTGTTACCTCCTCTTGGTAACTCAACCCGGAATCAATCTGTCTTTTCTGTAATTTTTAATTTAATTTAATTTTATTTATTTATGTTTAAAATTGTTTGTTTTTTTGTTCCTCTTTGAATTTTTATTTTATTTTTTCTGTCACTAACCTAAGTAGTTCGTGTAAATTATTTGGCAATTGAAGGTTATTTTCTACTTAGATAAACTGCGGCATTATTTATCTTAATCCCGTTAGTTTTGTCTTGTCAAGATTTGTTATTTGAGTCATTCACTTCCTAATTATCTGTAAAATAGAAACCATAACTTACGATAAAATAGTTAACAAATTAGTTTATATTTTTACAAAACAATATAAAAACATAGGCACTAATCTAAAATTAGGCAACATTTTTCCAGAAATTTACGAATTTAATTAATTAATTCTAAACATAAGTTCAACTTCAGTTTCAACCTGAACGTTTGAAGAATCGAATTTAAGCGAAAATATAACCCATCATGCCAGAAAACAAATTAGTTTTTTAAGAAATTGAAAATGACATTTACATCGTGATACAGCTTTTATAGGTAAATCAGTAGAAAGATTAGTGACCAAGCAATATTGACTTGTTTTAAATGTTTACATATCATTTGCATACATGTTGAGCAAACATCTGAGAATTTTCATAGGAGATTCGTAAAAGAGGAAATTATAGCATTGACAGGTCTCCGTGTTGATGTCATGAGCTTCGAAATGCTTCTTCTTATTTGCATACAATTTATCCCCCTCAATTGTTTATATAGGAAATGACTATCGTTTATTCGACAAATTGAAAAAAAAATAAAGGAAAACAACTGTGAACTGATGTTGTAGATTGTGGCAATTATAATGCTTCTTAAAAATGTTTTTAGCAAACACGCAGGTAGAAGATCACAGTTTACATGAACATGGCAGGCATAAAATGCAAACTGAAAGCACACATTGTAATGGAAATGAAAATGAAATGAGAACTGTATGAAGACATGATTCATAGCTGTCAGCAAAAGATGTTGGTTACGTATTGATTATGTCAAAATCAAGCAGATTTGTAAAGCTAGCTATCTTGGCAGTATAGTAATATTTGGAGTGGCACAGTATTAACGAAATATACCTTCCAGAAATGTGTTATGATATAGAAAAATATATATAATCTCGTATTTTTAAAGTAAATGTGTGAGACTAATATGCCAGCCGTATGAATGAGCGTCACTTAACTTTCAATTTGTGTGTAAATAAATTTATATATATATATATATATATATATATATATATTATAAAACTGCATCCATATCTTCTTCCTGTTGAATTGGTTATATTTCGTGCGATGTCTACGGGGAACCGAGGAACTACGCCTGTCCCTACGCCTGTCTAGACTGATGAGGCAGAACAGCTTTGGCCAATCTAAGATCAAACAAACACAGCCTGGGCGGAGAGGTCGAGGTTCAGGAAGAAATGTAAAAATAAGGCAATATTTAAATGATAAGCAATATATAATATCGTATATGGCAGCGAATGTTAATGAGATGTGGCTATCTATTCTGTTTTCTACGTTTTACCAATCAATTGCAGATTATTCATAGCCATCGAATATGTTGAGATTGAAATAAACTTTTGTTGATAAAAATGCTTTTGTGATACGAAAGTTACTATTTAACTGATAGAAGAAAAAGTAGATTAATAAATTTCACAAAGATATTCATGACGTTAGTGAATATAACAAAACCAACGGGAACTGGATCGCTGATTAAAAATTCCAAGTCTTTATACAATGTATATCCAAGCTTGCAATACCAGGTATTTCCAAGTGATTACCTATTTAGATACTGACCAGAATAGACGTTGCATAAATACGGTGATCCTGTGGGAATAGATATTTGAACAACGTATGGCCTTAAGCTCTATATATATCAAAAAAGGATAAGAAAAATTTCGATGAAACAATATGAAGAATAAGAAAAAAATTACATGACAATGAAAGATTGGTATTCTTGGATATATTACGAAAGAAGAAGGTCCAGAAAATTAACCCCTCAAATAATATGCTTATCGCAATATATGCGGGACAAATTTCATGTACCCTAATTGACAAGATAGTAGATCAGGGAAAAGATGAGTAAGTAGTGGGTGAAAACTAAATTAGTGCCTCAAAATTAAGTAAGGCCTTTAGATTATTCAAGAATTTAAAATAAAGCAGGTTTATGTTTCCACAGAGATGTTTAATCATATTTAATCAATTAAGCCTGTCATTTCTATCAATCTTATTTTTCTGAAATATTCCTAAATAACTGAACTTTATAAATTTAACAAACGCAAGGTGGCGGATACTAAAATTAAGCAAGTACAAAAATTTAAATAGATGGGAAGTGTTTTAACAGAAGACGGAATGTGCAACACAGAGACACGAAGGCGAATTGGCATGGCAAAGGACGCGTTCAAGATGTTGAGTAGAATATTATGAGACAGGGAGATTTTGATAGAAACAAAGAAAGGAGTACTAAATTGTTATGTCATGTCAGTTCTACAATTTGGCAGTGAATGCTGGACAATATCATCGAAGATGAAGGAAAAATTAAAGCAACTAAAATGTGGTTCTATGAATATAACATATGTGGCATATGAATATAACAAACCCAACGGGAATTGGATCTCTGATTAAAATTTTCAAGCCATTATACAATGCATATCCAAGCTTACAATACCAGGAATTTAAAAGCAATTATCCAATTAGGTAATGACCTAAATAGACGTACCATAAATACAGTGATACTGTGGGAATCGGTGTTTGAAGAATGTATGGTCTTAAACTCTATATATGTCAAAAAAGGATAAAAAAAACTTCAACGGAACAATATGAAGAAAAATGAAAAATTACAAGAAGGTGAAAAATAGATATTCTTGGATATATTACGAAGGAAGAGAAACTAGATACTTAATCACTCAAATGATATGTTTATCAAAATATATACGGAGCTAATTTCTTGTAGCGTAATTCGCAAGATTTTAGATCAGGGCGAAGAAGAGTAGGGACTGAGTTAAAACTAAATTAGTGCCTCAAAATTAAGTAACCAGTTTAGTGATGGGAAAGAATTTTCGCCTGCATTTGGTCGATCTAACTGTAAAATGATGAGACCTTGTTGCCAGTCTGAATGCCCGAGTAACTTCCTGTGGAGGAGGCATCAGTAACCCAAGTTCGTCAGAGCAGAAACCATGAAAATATTTATAAAAGAGACAGAGGGAAGCCACATCCCCACGATAAGAAATTGGCTGGAGTCAAGCTGCCAGGTCAGGACCAGTCACATTACAGATTCTCCTCTGGAGTCTGTCGAGAACATTGAGACGACAGCAGGGGTGCCTGACCAGATATGACAACAGTTTTTCATGCACGGTCGGATGGCTGATTTGTATATGTGCAAAATGGATTCAGTCGGAAAAATCTTCCAGTGACCCAAACTTTCCTAGTAGTAGATTTAGCTATTAATTCAATCTAATTATTCCACTTGAGGTCGAAAAAGAGGCTAAGGCCGAGGAGGCGCACTGTATTTCTCTCAGGGAGACTTGCTCGGTCCATTCGTATGGTTGGAACTTGAAATTGCCTGTGATGGTTGACAAATAGGAGTTTCGTTTTAGAAGCGTTGAAATAAACGAGCCACTTCTTATCCCAGTCCACTAATAGGGTAGGTCCTTTTCAAGACCGGCAGCGAGGCTATGTTTGTCCGCCTCGCCAGATTTCTTACTGATGCGGGTGTAAATGGTGGTGTCGTCTGAGTAGATGCCTACTTGGCTCTTGATCTCCTCTGGGAGATCATTTATAAAAATAAGGAAGAGCGTCGGGCCTAGGATAGAGCCATGAGGAACACTGGTGTTCGTACGGTAGGATGTGGAGGCATGCCCATGCAATACGACATTCATTATGCGGTTAGACATGAAGGATTGTATCAGATCAAACAAGCGTCCATAACTCTGAAGCTTGCACAGTAGGCCAGCGAGCCAAAAATGTCTTGGAGATATCTAAGGCAAAAATACGAGCCTCACCGGACATATCGATGGCCTGGGAATATGTACTCCGTGATATTCGTTAGCATATCTGCAGTAGACCTGGCAAAGGGAAGTCCATACTATCTGTCTGAGAACCATTTCTGGGCAGTAAGATTTTGAACTATCTCTGCATTGAAAATAACCTCAAAACATTTTCCCGAAAAGTGGTAGGTTGCTGATAGGGCTATAATTAGATGAGTCCGCGGGTTACCCTGAGTACTTAAAAACAAAAACAACAGAATAGGAAGGAAAACAGGAAGCAGAAAGACAGTAAATATAGAGTTTCCATAAGAGAGATGATCATGAAAGCATTAAAAAGGTATGCAGGCCTATATTTTCACAGAGATGTTTAATCCTATTGAAGCAATTAACAATGTCAGCGCTACAAATCTCATTTCTCTGAAAAATACCTAAATAACTGAACTATATACATTTGATAAACACAAGGTAGAGGATACTAAAATCAAGCAGGTACAAAAATTTAAATACCTAGGAAGTGTTCTAACAGAAGACAGATCCAAAGGTGAATTGGCATGTCGAAAGTTGCGAGTAGAGTATTAACAGACAGCAAAATTTCGCTAGAAACAAAGAAACGAGTACTGGATTATTATGTGATGTTAGTTTTTCAACATGGCAGAGAATGCTGGACAATATCATCAAAGATGAAAGCAAAACTTGAAGCAACTGAAATATGGTTCTACATAAAAATGCTGCGGATATCACTGATCGAGCATGTGAGCAATTATGAGGTTTTGGAAAGGATGGAAACAAAAAGGATATTAATACTGAACATCAGGAAGAGACAACTAAGTTTTCTGGGACATGAAATGAGGAAGAAGGGCTTGGAGAACC
>JBBBDQ010002390.1:185000-382500 GCA_037127315.1 Ascarosepion bandense | reverse complement strand
TAAAGTATAAAAATATCTGCAATTGCAAATATATAACTACTTTCAACATAAATTTGGATTAAAGCAAAAATGTGTCAGAATATTTATATTTAAACTTTAAGTAACCCACAGTGGTACTGGTATACTACTAAACACAATCAACCTAACCAAACTACTATCTTCTCAAGACAAAATCGCCTTTAATTTCATGTTTCTATTTCTTCAAATTTTTTTCTTGTTAGTAAGGTGGAAGTTTGTAATTATTAGTGGCCCATAGGTATGTTGATATGCTTGTAAACAAAACTAACAAAATTATTATTTTCTAATGTTCACCAGGCATTAATTTTATGTATATATTTCTTGATCTTGTATTTTTTTCTTTCAGAAAGATGAACGTTGCCAATATGAGAATACTGATCTTTTCATTGTTAGTGATGACAACCACTGTTGAAACATACTTTATTCGTTTTTCGTGGGTGTTTGTGTCGCTTCTTATTTGAAGACGATGCTGTTGAAAGAACGAATTGCTTATGCAGATGTCCTTAAAGTTATTCAAATATAAAACTACGTTCAACTTATATTTAGATTAAAGAAAAAAATGCTTCAAAGTATTTCGATTTCGGTTTTGATATACCACTAAAAAATCTAAAAATTTAATAAGACACTTACTAGAGGTCCTACTTTTATACATGCTGTAGCAATCTTTTCTCAATCATCCAGATTAACAATGATTATAACAGACTGAGATAAACAGAAAAATGAAACAGGATGTGCAGCAATGTACGACAAACAATAAAAAGAATCTTATATTTAGTGCTCGATTACATCTCTAGAAACAAAAAAATATGTACTATTTTCTGACGAACTATCAGTTATAACAGCAATAGAATATGACAACCTATTGCTAGTTAAATATTTAACTATCAACAATAAGAATGTGTAATGTGTGATTCAATACCCCATAGACATTAAATTGTTAACTGTTTTAGGATACCTTATGCAGAGACGAAAAATAATACATTTTATTTAATGAAATATAATTGACACAAAGTCTGGATCGACAACGTAAACAGCAATATTCGTCCGATAAATCTGGTTCTTGCAAATTGGCGCTTAGAAAAAGAAAATCTAAGATAATTTTACCACGGCTGTACATAGACAACACATACCTTATCCAGTTATAATTGCTGAAGAAGTATGTTCAATAAATATGTAAATCATGCCCAGTATCAGTCAAGGCACAATACATTCTAACTGAATGTACTTACTTATTTTTCTAAGACATAAATAATACAAGTAAACCAACATGAGAAAATTATCTAAAAATACATAAACTGGCAACAAACCTAAGCAAATAGGATTATATCAACACATATTGCACCAGCAACGGATCATTTACATTATATAAATCTATAATACGTACGTTTAACCTGAAAATATCAAGTATAAGAAATATCTGTAATTTCAAATATATAACTACGTTCAACATTTATTTAGATTAAGCAGAAATGCGTCATGATATTTAAATATGGGTTTAAGTAACCCATAGAGGGACTGGTATACCACTAAAGAATCAACCAAAACAAATTACAATCTTCTAATAAAAAATCTTTTTAGTGATGTTGAACGTTGTAATTATGAGTAAACCATGAATATTTTTATATGCCGCTAAATATAATTAACAAAATTATAATGTTTAATGTTATAACAGGCATTGATTTAACGTATTAAATTCTTGATAATTTATTTTATTCTTTCAGAAATGTGAAAGTTTGAAATATGGAAATACTGATCATTTCATTGTTAATGATGACAGCCACTGTTGAAACATTCTATTTGCCTTCCTGCCCGTTAATTTGTCGTGTGTCATGTGAAGGTGATATGGATTGTAGAAATGATTGCCTATGTGACTGCCCTGAAATTCTAGTAGGTTCATATATTTTTTGCCTTTAGATCACCTGTGTGCGTTGTGGAGCATTGGATATCGGCTCGGAACGAGAAATCGGGGAGCCGAGTTCGAATTCCAGCTGAATTCATTGCATTCACTTCCGCACAAATACCCTTGGGAAAGGTATTAATCCGTCTATTCATTCCAGTTATGGGTTAAATAACAGGACAGATTGGGTTCTATAGCTTTGGTCGGCAACCAGTCTACCGCAGAAAGCAATGGCAACCTACTGCGGGATAATGTTCTGCTCAGTCAGTCATGTCCCTTTCGAGACATGATCGCCCAAGTGTGTATCACGTATGGCACTTAACTGACTGACTGTATTTTACATATCAACAAATGCATATTAATATTTTATATGAAAAAAGATTGTTTTAATTATTATGTCATTATCTAGACAAGGAAACATTACAGATGTTGATAAGGGTTTGCTTTAGATTGAAATTGTGCACTAAAAGCATCCATTAAGATAAAACAAATACTTGTAATAAATCAAAGCAACATTATAAAGTATAAAAGAATAGATATTTGAGCCTCCTATATAATTTCGGAACATAAAAGACAATTATTGTAATACATTTTAATCTTGTTAAATTATTATTAATTAGTATTTTGAGAAGGAATAATTCGGGCCATTATCATTATATTTATTATAATTAATATTATAATTAACAATAATATTATTAATAATAATAGTAATTACTATTATTATCAATATTAATAATAATGATAATTAATAATAATATTGCTTGCGCACCTGAATTTGATGGCTCGTGAACAGAATAAAATTAAATTACCATTTGATGCAATCATAATTTGATGTCATCAATATTTACTGATATTTATTGATATTTACTGAGAGTTGTTTACATGAAATGAAGCAAACATATCTATTCATTTTTTATCATTTTCAGACTGATGTATACTGCAAAAAGCGATCAACTGAGAAATTGTATCCATATTTCTATTCATACAAATAGCACAACCTGTTTTCAAGCCGGTCACTCCTCTCAAATGTCACATGACGTTTTGCTTAATCAGAAGGAAAATTGAATGAAGACTAAAATATTCTTTCTCTAATGCTTATTTCTGTTGTCAAATTAATTTAAGGAAGACAGATTCCTGACGAAAATTAGAATGATTACAGGAGACATTTAACATACGGACACATAACGTTAAACCAACATTGGGACGAGTTAGTGCCAAGATGGGTGATAAATATAGAATACCATGTGCTGTTTTAAATATTGTATAAGAAATATTGTAACTCTTGTATTGACTAATTAAAACATCCATCATAATGTATCCAATATATATATATATTTTTTTTCTTTCTTACTGAAATATTTCTATTTTTATTACTAATTGTACATAAATTTGTACTTTAATTTTTTACATATTCGGTAGTTTTTTTTGTCATTCGTCCATAGACACTCTCTTCCAATTCTTTTGGTTTCTTCTTCGGATCCGAAATATGAACCTCATTAGCTCTTATAGACGTGATTATAAATAATTGAGCAGACACAGAATGGAACAAACCTCTGCAGATTGCGATATGAATTTCGTCAAAATTTGTAATAATTTAACACTTTATGAATGATTAGTCGGTTATAAGTCTTTAAACAAAAAAGAAGGTCTTGAATAATCTCCCTGCAAAAAATAAAATCTCAAGATATGAGGCGTGGCACCGTGACTGTCACTCAATCTATCAATGTAATTCATATCGATTATTACTGTCATATCTCGCTTAGTCCACCTTTTCAAAACTTGACTGTTCAAATATCATAGGTGATAAATAATCCTCCTTAACAAAACATTTTTTATTAATCACATATGAATTATTGATGAGTAATGTGACTTACTCCATGAAGAATAGAGAATAAAATATAAACAGATTTAGAAAGATCGAATTAAATAACAAAACACGTAAATAAAATAAATGTTGTGATGATGTTGATCCTTGTTTTTTTAAAATAAAAACGTTGATGATTTTGAGTGTAAATATAACTCTTCGTTCCAACACACCTTTTCCTATTAACAATACAGAAAACTTTGACAAGATCTGCAAATTTAACAAGTACCTGCTTGATTATCTTTATAATTTCATATGTATTCTATTGAATACTATCGCTAAGAAAAGTATCAGATTCCAAAAGATTCAGAATTTCAAACTCAAAAATGAAAAACGGCAATTAATTTTTATATTTTATAAATTTTGTTCAACATTCAACATTTCTGCAGAATCATCAACTTAACGAAAATATACAAACTTAAATACAGAAAACAATATGGCGAATTTCTTCATACAATAAAGAAATCTACTTGAATTCACTTAGGAAACAATTTCACAACAAAAATATGAAAGAATTTAATTTACTTTTTTTTTTTACATCAAATTTCAATTTGATTGGAAATAATATTCCTTGCAGATTAATCACATGACATCTGACCAGGACGGACTGTTATAACATCTTTTTAAGTGGTCATCGTTTGCAAACAATAGTCCCCTGAATATCAAGAGATTTGAAAAAGAAACATTCATTTTGTCATGAATTTTGCTTTCTCAGAAATTCTCAATTAAACATAAGATTCACTTATCTAAATCTCTTTTAAGTAAATTGAGTTCTAGCTTATAGTTTTACATGAATTAGAAATGACTTATTATTTGTGAAGAATTTTTGCTTTCTCACATTGTGAGCTTCTACAAAAATCTCACTATGTTCTCGTGCATTGCTTTATGTCTTAACAAATGTACAAATATATATATATATATATATATATATATAGAGAGAGAGAGAGAGAGAGAGACTTCACCTATTATTAAACATTTTTTAGAATATCCGGTCAGAAGGAAAAGAGCAACTTAAAAAATCTAAAAAATACAAAACCCATTCTAATCTATCTTTCTTGCACTCTTTAAAAGAAGAAGAAATAAACATTCTAAAATTAGGCTTAAAATTCTGCCCCACGCCCAAAAAGAACATCACAGACTTAAATCAAGATCTCAAAGCGTTCGAACGAAAATGTAGACTTCTTGAAACACTACATAACAAAAATAACACTACCGATAACTCAGTAGTAAAAAAGAAATTTAAATATTGCCCTAACAAAAACTATAATTTAAATGAAATGAACGCATTCTTTGAAAAAATCTGGGATACAGGCTTTCAAAACAAACACAACACCCATAGCAATTTCACACACAAAGACTAGCACTAGAAAAAATCCGTAAGAACAATGACATAATAATAAAGGAAGCAGACAAAGGCGGGGCTATAGTCATTATGAACAAAACTTATTAACAAACAAATATACTAAATATGCGAGAAGACGAAAATAACTACAAAGAAATTAACCAGAATATAGATGTAAAAATCATATCAAAAATAAAAAACTCTTCCTTACACACAGTAGAATATTAACGAAAAAAGAAAAAGATTACCTTGCAGACTTTACTTCAAAAATCACTAATTATTACGGACTTCCAAAGATACACAAATCAAACACAATTAAAACAGCTATCAGGAAAAAAATCAGAATACATCCATACCCCAAACACGAATGACCTTAAAATTAAATGTGGTGGGAGGTTAATACATTTTTAAAAATGATGTGTGTAAGGCACATAGATAGTAAAGTTTCAATGTTTTGCCACAGAAAGCCAAATTAGAAACCAGCAAAAAGAGAAAATGACAAAAGAGAAATACATGAAAAGAAAAAAGAAAAAAGAGGGGAGAAGAGAGAAACGAGAAGCGTGAAGAGAAAGGAAACATAAAGATTAAAGGAAAAGAAAATCGAAAAGTTGGAAAAAATAAAATAAAATAAAATAAAGTAAATATGAAATAAAATAAATTAAAAAACAACATAAAGAATAAGAATAATATAAGAAATTAAAAGAATAACATTGATAATATAAATAAAAATATTTTCTGAAGTGGATCATTACATGGGTTACAAATAAAAGAATAATGAAACCATTGCCAGTGAAATAAGGTAAATTTTAATGTATGAAATTAAATAAAATGAGCTAATAGCAAAAATATTCAGATAAAATTGAGGTAATTTAAGAATATGAAAATTCTATGGTGGCAAAATTACGTTGGTTTAATAAGTCAGTTTTGGGGAACTGTATTATGTAGATTTTTTCTTGTAAGCAAAGGAATCATATTTTATGTAACGATTTACAAATTCAAGATCGAGTCAATATGTTTCATATTACTGTAGGAGATTTTTTGCATCTTTCAATCGCAGTACGATTTAGAGACAAGAGAATAATTTCTTTATATTTTATTATAGAAAGATAAATTATGTTGGTAAAATAATGACCTAGATATATTCTTGGTAAATTCGATATAATGTTAGGTAAGATTAGGATATTCATTAGTGGATGTGGTAGCTAATTATACTATGGTATCTGTAAGGCATTTACTTTGCAAATTACATACACTAGGGTTATGTGAATTGCAAGCAATTGTGCTATTATCATTATTAATTGTAAGTTGGTTATAATTAATATCCAAATTAATATACCCTTAACTTATTACATATAATTGAACAATTATTTTCTTAGAATTAGATGAAAGGCACATTTGTTTTTAAAATATGCAACGGACGAAAAAAACATTGGAAATTGAAAATTGAAAATTTCAATTCATGCGTTGCCCACCTGCTATTGAAGAATTAGCTAAATTGGAAAAGAATATGATTTTGCTAATAGACAGATCAAATTGTGTAATAAGCAAAATTATATTCAAAAGGATCATTTGCAATTTCCAAAAGCTATCAAAGACTGAAAAAATAAAACTTAAGAAAACATAAATATCATTAAAAAGGCTACAAATCAAGTAACATTGTGTACAATAATCGCGAAAGAAGACAAGGAAAAAAATGAAGAAGTCAATAAATGTTGCACTAGACTTTTACACAACGGCACAATAAATGACGAGATGAAAAACATCACAGCTAAAGTGACAAGGCCCCAATCTTAACCGGTAAGTTAGAATTTCTAACCATTAAAAGGCCATAAAGATTATCTTTCTAAAAACATTCTTACCAACTTATCAACTCAACAAACTGAATTATGTAAAAAGGAACGAAGAAATCCTATAAATATATGTGCAATTTATTAAGGATCGATGCACAAGCCAACCAATGTTTTGTAAATTCATATATTCTACAAATAAAGCCTCTGTAGTGTGGTGATCCTCAAAGCACGATTCCTCTAATTAACTCAAAATGAGGTCGATTATGCTTGCTCTCTAGCGATACTTGTTCAAACTGAAATGTCGGCAGCAACACTTTATTTATATGTGACCCTTCTCTTTTGAGATGGCTTTATTTGGAATCTATATTTATTCAGCTTAGGTTCAATATTTCAAAATACTGTTGCTGTTGCGTTTAACTTACAATAAAAAAATGGTTTAATATTTCTCAGGTCGTGTGTGCGTCAAACGTGTTATACACTATTTAGTTAGGTACCTCTTTTCGGAAACTTTCTAACTCAGTAAATCTGTCGATTATGTTCCCACCTATGTTCCTCTCTCATGAGTGTCATTTTGAAGATCTAATTTTTTTATAACATCATCTTCACATAATTCTTTTTCACATTGATACATTTTAAGAAACATCTTTGAAGTATTTACTTACATTGTTATTTATTGATGCTCTCTCATTAAGTTCTGGTAGTATTTTATTATTAACGGATTTAAATTTCCTGGCGAATATAAACCCTGCTGACGACATCCCAGACACGGTGTTTGAGTTTGGTATTATTCTGAAAACACTCAGAAATTATTGGGGCATTAAAGTCATCCAACTCCTATCACTCTGACTTTTAGTGGCTTTCAAACGTATCGGCAAAGCGTTTGGCTTGTCCGTTTGATTTTAAGTGATAATAGGACGTTTTAATATGTTCTATTGCTAATAATTTTAGAGACCTTTAAATTCATTAGCCATGAATCGTGTTCCATTACCTGAAAAAAGAGAACATTGCAAAAATCTCGTATAAAAATTATCGTTACCTCTGTAACATTACCATATTTCTAGCCATTCTACTCGGTGCATGTGTGAAAACACCCGTTTTTTTATACATATATGAATAATAATGGACAATATCATGTGTATAGTATACATTCTCTACCAGTGTGAATTTATGAAACTTTTTTCATAGCAAATGTCATGGCGAATTCTTCTAGAAATAAAATATACACATGTATGATTGAGATTCGATATCCTCTATAAGAGCACTAAAAACAAAAATTACATCCTTATGCTAGTGAAATGCTTATCTAGGATTGATTTAAAAGCAACAATAAAAAAAGCAATTCTAGATTCAGTGACACATCTGATGGGAATTTCAAAGCAGACTGGGCGACAAAACCCAACAGGAATTAAACCTTGATAATAAATGTAGAATCCATTATGTGAATCTGAAAAAACTGATAGAGATAGTTTTATTAAACAGAATTGTCAGAACGGCTGAAAGGACAACGAAAATAACGAGGTTCATAAAATAAAACAAGTCTTGGGATAATGGAGGCACGCGTTCCCAAAAGTAATACGATCTCTAGTAAATTTGGCTCGGGCGTACATATCCACGCATAACTCATCCGTTTTTTTTTTGTTAATCGTATCGCCTCAAGAAAGGCAGGTTGCTACAACTGGTGCCCAGAGGGTTACATAGGAGGAAAGTTATGAGAAATAGTAAAAGGTTATAGGGAGTATCAGAAAGTGGGTAAGAGAATGTGAATACTGATGAGAGAGGAGTGGATAGAGAAAGAAGAATGAGAGAGGGGATGCAAGTTAGTGAGCTAGAAGATGGCTATTTTATTTGCATTTAAATTCTTATAGCTGTCGGGGAAGCAGGTAAACGGAACGGAATTCCACAGGTGGTCTGTGCGATAAAAGGAGATGGTGGAGTAGAAACTGTGTTTACATTTTATTTATTTCACAATGAAAGGGTGAGACGTAGTTGCTAATCTTGTGGCTCGAGTACATATATTTATACATAGGGTGCACCAGAGAGCTAAGTACATAGGAGTAGAAGCCGTGAAAGTATTTGTAGAAGAAACACAGAGAAGAAACATTGTGCCGGTGAGAATGTCACTGTATCTGAACTGCCAAGTCAGGATAGATTACATTACAGATTCTCCGTTGGATTTTGTAAATTTACTCACTGAAGAAAATGGTGAACAACCAATGTGCACAATATGCCAAGTATCCCTTACGGTGAAACAAATTGATTGGTCTTACTTATCATCTGTAAAGAATAAATAATTCAAGGACCTAGCATGTAAAAATTATTTGATTATATTAAAGGAAATAAGATTTTACCAATATATAGAACACTTACAGAAAGTAGAAATATATGTAAAACTATCTGCAGTTAAATGCACACCATTGTGTTCAAAGTTTATTTATTTGAAGCCAAGAAATTATAATAAAATATTTCTTCTTCTTCTTCTATGTGCGTTGTCACTTCAGAACGTAGACAATCATGGCCTTTTACGTCTCCCTATCCATGGTAGCTCTGAGCACACTTTCGCCTGTGACACCACGAAACCCCATTCTGCTTAGGCTCTTCAAATATGTTATCCGCTGCTTTCCTTTTTCCCCTCTATCTGGCCGTTTAGTATAAGGTTCTCTAAGTTCTCCTTCCTCATTGGATGTCACAAGAACTTTAGTTGTCTTTTTCTGATGCACAATATTAATTTCCTTTTTGATCCAACCTCATCATTGTAGTACCAAATTTCAGCTGGTTCTGTAGTACCAAATTTCAGCTGCTTTAAGATTTTCCTTCATTTTTTATATTTCCAGCATTCACTTCCGTATTGAAGAAATGGCATCACATAGCAATGTAGTACGCTCTTTTTTGTTTCTAGTGAATATTCATAGTCTCTTAGATTTCAGAATTAAGTAACCCATAGATGTGTTAATATGCCGATAAACAAAATCTATCTACAATTTCCTCATGCTAAAACAACCATTAATATCATGTTTTTATTAACTAATTACATTTTTTCTTCTAGGAAGACAATCGTTGCGATTAAAAGAAGCATGAGTTTTTCATTCTTAGTGATGACAGTTAATTGTGAAGTATACTTTTTCTATACAAGCAAATATCGTGGTGTTGTGGTATGTATATATGATCTGCATTGTTGAAAAAATTGTTTATGCGTCTGCCTTGAAACCTTTCGCTCACTTATCTCTTAAGTATCAACACATATATTTATCGATAATTAATATAACTATATTAAAACAGATTATATAAAATTAGTATATCGTTCTCGAGACAATGCCTAGGAACTTTATGTCAAATTATGAGATGTTTTACATAAAAGTTTTGCTCCAGAATCTCCTCTGAGCGTAAAATCTGTTAACATATTGACAGCAGATGATCCTAGGGAACATGATTGTTATGTCGTGAGTAAGAATAAATAACTCAACAACAGGAATAGGTTAATTGTTGTATTCCGTGAAAATAGTATTTACAAAGGTTATTAGCATACAATACAAGAATAAGGGTTAATCGTATCAACCGTCGTAAGACGTAGTATGAGCAATGGGTATTTCCGGGTTGTCACCGGAAGTGTACGACTGACTTATCGATCGGCTGCTCGGCACACTCTCCTACGTAGATGCCGCCATTATTTTACATAGTAATAGAATAGTCCATTATAGCCGAACAGGCGCGGACGTCCCAACAATGATGAACCATCAATATGAGTTTAATTCTGAGGTAACGTCGTTGATTAAAAAAAAAATGGATTATTACATAAATGTTCATGTGAGAGAATGAAATAATCGTTTTCTGAATTAACCAAGATAGACAACTAATACAAGATTTAAACCCTACTATTTACTACATATCAAGAAAAATATCAGAGGATTATTGCTACACATGTTAATCATAATAAAATATTTTGATGAAGTATATATTTTCCTATTATTATTACTATTGTTGTTGTCACTCGTGCATCTCATTCTTAAATCTTATGCACAGAATAATGTCTTAATTACAATATTATAACCTTCAACATATTAACGTAAGAATTTGATGCAATGACAAATTGATTATTTACCTGATTATTTATTTGTTTGATTTATATTAACAGAAACAGAAATATTTATTCAATGATGTTACTTTAAGCGTGAGAGCATCTGCCGCAAAGGAAAATAATACATGTTCTCTCGACGATTATATGGATGCAAATTGCACCACGTTTTTAACCAATCGCTCCTTCCAGATGTCACATGACATTCTTGTCTAATCGAAACAAAAATTTATGAATAAGTGTGGGAATAAAATTCTGTCTTAGGTAAGAATTCATTGTTGTCAAATAAATTCGGAGTTGATACTTTTTGGGAGAAGATATTACTTACGTAAATGAGAAAGATTGCAGAAAACATTTAGCGTAAAGGTATTTCATGTTGAAAGAGTCGAACCATTACAATCATCAAAGTTAATTGTAAATACCCTTGTAACATCTATGAATCTATCTGTTCTACTCCAATTATGGGTTAGTTAGTAAAACTTGTATTATTAAGTATTTTCCAAAAAATCTTCTCAAAATATTTGTGATCTTATTATAACCAGAAAAAGATTGAGAAAACCGAGAATACAGATCAATCAATCCTTTTAGGGTAATAGGTTTTAATGTGATAATTGATCTCTGAATTAAAACTTTATTTAGAGAGACAATGTTTAGTGAGAATGGTTCGAATGGAAGTAGATTTGCTTGAAGTGTCGCAATCACCAAAATCAGTTGATAATCATTAAAAATGAAAATGAAAACCTCATCATAAACAAGAAACAATGGATATCATACTCCTTCTGTTTGAAAGTGTTTAAGGAGTATGGAACAGTCTATAGATAGACTTATCTACACCTTATATGAAAATAAAATATTTAAATCGGAATATCGCCAAAGGGAATAAGATGAGTAAACTGATAAACTAGATACGATTATTCCCCTTTCCATTATCGTTTCCCCCCGCACCACATACCATTTACGGAGATGTGGTCATTATTATTATTATTAGTGGTAGTAGTAGTAGTATGTGTGTGTGTGTGTGGATTTAAAATAATCTTAAAAGAGAGTAATTTTAATTGCCTAGAAACTAAGATACTTTCGAGATCTATAATTAAAAAGGGCTCTCTAAGAGATTAGTTACGTTTGTGAGATTTCGTTTAATTTGAGATTGCTTTGAGGAATATATGGGCAGTTCCGAAGAAAAAAAAATTGTATTCCTCAGATGATTATGTGGCCACAAATTTTACTCACATGATTATTTATCCCAACCAGAGACCTAAAGTCAGAAATGGCTTCATGATATTTTCAACAAACCGTTTTTGCAAGGGATCACATTACAGAATCTATCAGAACATTTTCTAATTTTTCCAAGGGTTTCAAATACAAATAGAATTTTAATGTCCTCATGTTCCACACTTTTGAGATTTTTCATTCATTCATTCTATTTTTGTAGATTTTTATGGTCTTCAAAGATATGTTACCTTATGCAATGGCTGCAATGTCAATAAAAAAAGCATACGTTGTTTGTGGCTATTGATAATGTTGTCTTGTTGTTTGGCATTGATTTGTCTGAATATATGTATTTTAAAATCCCATAAAATTGTTACAGTGTCCTGTGGCTGTAATCCGGTCTGAACGATGGTTATATCAATTCCTTACAGTTTTACCCATAAAAGAGGCATATTGTCTAGTGCAGGTTTTGAAAAACTGCATGATAGTGAGATTTATATTCAGAGGTTACCAAAACCATGTAATGTTTTCTGGATATTTATCACAGAATTTGTTTGTGCGCTGGATAATTTCTAGAAAGCAAGCATTGGTTCTGTTTTGTTTAATATTGGTACATTGTCGGCATATATCAGTTTGTTTTAATATGTGCAGAACATTGGCCATAAATAGGCTAACATTGCCGTCATTTTTTCATTTGGTTCAATGTGTTTGGCTTTGCTTTTTAATCTCTTTGTCATTAGTCTAGGAGTATTATCTTTTAATTGCTCTTCTTCGCCATCGTGAAATGGTTTGATTCCTTTTATTACTGAATGAAGTGTTTTCTTTCGTTCATGCTCTTTAAAAGTAATCATCATCCAGTTTAATGTAGTTTTAAGGTATTTGTAAAAACCGATTCTTGTAAATTAATAAGACATTCCTAGTTACTCTAATCCCCTGACAGATTCGTACCTGGACACATACAGATGATCAATATCGTATGCGGGGACGAAATCATACGCATTACGAGAAGCTTTCCTGTTCTGGCACAAATTCACATAATGATAACAATGTTAATTTTAAGGAAATCAATAAATACAGTAATGTTTATTTATACATTAGATTATTATTTTTATAAGCTTATTTCCAGATGGCTGCTATTATTTTTTTATTGAGTTAAATGATAAGAAGAAAATTCTTTAAAACTGAATGAAATGAGAAGAATACATTTAATTTTGTCAGGAAAAATAAAAGAATTAATTTTATATGCCTAAAATTATCGTAGAAATAACATTGTGGTCCTGTTCTGAAGATTGCATTGCTCCAGTTTAATCTGCAATGTGGGGATTTCCTGTCTTCGCCTACCTCAGATTTTGGTAGGGCCAGGCAAGCAATAAGAAAGATGAGGTCGCTTTTCCACTCAGCAGGCAAGGGCTGAGGACTCAGTCGAAATTCATAACTGATATAATTTTCACTTCGAGCTGATAAGAGAGGGAGAACTGAATTCACGTCGCTACCTTTCCCAGCCTGTTTTTTTTTTTTTTGCCTTTTCAAAAAAAAACCGTGGTGAAAGACAAAATAAGTAAATTGTAAAATGGGCTCTTGATTTTGCAAGAGAGGATTAGTTTGAGTTCGGCAAGCTGCAAACTAACGTAAGAAGTGTGATATTAAAATATCAGCTGGCTGATTGAGCGACTCTTAGCATTGAATTTGTTTATAATGTTTATAAAAATTGTATATATATATATATATATATATATATATATATATATATATATATATTATAAAACTACATACATGTCCTCCTCGTGTTAAATTCCTTTCGCTGTCTAGCATGAACCGGGAACCAGGGAGAAATATACCGACCCTGCGAGAGACACCTGATAACAGGCAGTCCTACTTTGGCCGGTCCAAGACCAAACAAACACAGCGTGAGCAGAGAGGTAGATGTTCAGGAAGTATACGTCCGGAGATCAAGTTTATTTTGACATAATTCTAATTATCATGGTAATAATAATACTTTATATATTTTTATATTAAATTCACCGAACAAGCGTAATCTAAGGGACAAAAATATGTTAGAAGTTTTTCTATTTTCTCAACGAAAACAACAGTCATGATTATGAAACACCGATAATAACAATAATATTACCAGGTTTGCTTTATATCTGTGAATTAACAAACAAAACAAAACAACATTATTGCTTTTGAAAATGAAGGAACCAAAAAGAAGAAAATAAAACAATTCATAAATAGTTTTCATACAAGTTTGGAAAATATACAACTGATAAACAACTCAAAGATCTATCAATGAAAGTAGATAAACACAGAATAATTTGTGAAATGAGAACGATGGACTACCGTAAACTAGTTAACAAAAAAGTTTAATAATAACAAAACAGAATGTAAGATATAGACAAGGGTGAAAAACAGCTCTTAATGTAAAATTAGACAACGGTTTTCGGGAAATTTTTTAATTCAATTAGTTTATTCTAAACATAAGTTTAACTTGAGTTTCAGGTTAGACATCTGAATTGAATGTAAGCAAAAATATAACCCATCATGCGAGGAAACACAATAGTTTTTTAAGGTATTGAAAATGACATTTACATCGTGAAACAGCTTTTAGAGGTAGATCAGTGAAAAGATCAGCGACAAAGCATTATTTAATTGTTTTAAATGTTTACATATCATTTGCATACATGTTTACCAATCAACTGACAATGTTCATAGGAAGATCGTAAAAGAGGAAATTATAGCCTTGACAGGCCTCCGTGTTGATGTCATGGGCTTCGAAAGTCTTCTTCATATTTGCACAGAATTTATCCCACTAAAGGGTTCATATAGAAAGATGACTATCGTATTTAATTTATATAGGACGATTATCGTTTACTCGCCAAATCTAAGAAGACTAAAGGAAAACAATTGTGAATTGATTTTGTAGATTGTGGCAAATATAATGCATCTTAAAAATGTTCTAGCAAACATGCAGGCATATGAATATAACAAACCCAACGGGAATTGGATCTCTGATTAAAATTTCCAAGCCGTTATACAATGCATATCCAAGCTTACAATACCAGGAATTTAAAAGCGATTACCCAATTAGGTAATGATCTAAATAGACGTACCATAAATACAGTGATACTGTGGGAATAGGTATTTGAACGATGTATGACATTAAGCCTCTATGTATGTCAAAAAAGGATAAGAAAAACAATATGAAGAATAAGGCAAAATTCTAAGAAGGTGAAAAATTGATATTCTTGGATATATTACGAAGGAAAAAAAATCCCATAAAATAATCCCTCAAATGACATGAGTATTTCAATATATGCGCGAAAATTAACAAGATAGTAGATTGAGAGAAGAAGAAAAGATACTGGATTAAAACTCTTTTAGTGTGTTTATGTTCGTATGTAGTCTTATGTTTTCACAGGGTTTTGTAATCATATTTTACCAATTAATCAGGTCAGTTTTACAAATCTCATTTCTTTGTCAAAAACCGAACTATATAAGTTTACAAAAACAAGGTTGGTGATACTAAAGTCAAGAAGGTACAAAAATTAAAATACCTAAGAATTATTCTAACAGAAGGTGGAAAGTGCAACACAGAGATCCGAAGGCAAATTGGTCTGGCGATAGACGCGTTGAGTAGAATATTATAGACAGGAAAATTTTGCTAGAAACGATTAATGTATGGCTATGTGATGTCAGTTCTTCAATATGGCAGAGAATGCTGGAAAATATCATCAAAGATGAAAGAAAAACTTGAAGCAACTGAAATATGGTTCTACATAAAAATGCTGCGGATATCACTGATCGAGCATGTAAGCAATTATGAGGTTTTGGAAAGGATGGAAACAAAAAGGATATTAATAGTGAACATCAGGAAGAGACAACTAAGTTTTCTGGGACATGAAATGAGGAAGAAGGGCGTGAAGAACGTGATACTAACAGGTCATATAGAAGTTAAAATGACAGCGGAAAGCAGCGGATAACATATTTGAAGGGCCAGAGCAGGTGGACGACAGAACGGGTCTTGCGTGGTGTAACAAGAGATATCGTGCTAAGAGCCACTAAGGATATGGAGAAGTTGAAAGCCATTACCGCCTATGTCCTGCAAGGACAAGGCACAAAGAAGAAAAAGAAGAAGAAGAAGAAGTATAAGAAGAAGAAGAAGACGAAGACGAAGAAGAAAAAGATATAACTGGGCAATATCAATGAAAATGAAGGAAAATATTAAGAATAAGGAAAAATTGCATGACAATTAGGAAGATCGTAAAAGACGCAGTTATAGCCTTGACAGGACACCGTGTTGAGAGATAAGGACCTAAATAGATGTTGCATAAATACGGTGATACTGTGGGAATAGTTATTTAAACGATGTAAGTCCTTCAGCTCTAGATATGTCAAAAAGGAAGAAGTAAGCATCGACAGAACAATATGAAAAATAAGGAATATTTTAAAAAAAGTGAAAGATGGATATTCTTGGATATATTACGAAGGAAGAAGGTCCAGAAAATTAATCTTTCAAATGATATATTTATCGCAATATATGCGGAACAAATTGGTGTCACCTAATTTACAAGATGGTCGATCAAGGAAAAGATGAGTAAGTAGTGGTTGAAAACTAAATTAATGCCTCAAAATTAAGTAAGTAATTATGAATGAATTTAAAACATAAGCAGGTTTATGTTTTCACAGATATGTTTAAGCATATTTAATCATTTCACCACGTCAGTTTTATCAATCTCATTTTTCTGAAATATACCTAAATAACCGAACTATATAAGTTTAAGAAACACCAGATGGCGGATACTAAAGTCAAGCAAGTACAAAAATTAAAATAGATGAGATGAGTTTTAACAGAAGACGGAAAGTGCAACACAGAGACACGAAGGCGAATTGGCATGGCAATGGACGCGATCAAGATGTTGCGTAGAGTATTAAGAAACAGGAAGATTTCGCTAAAAACAAAGACAAGAGCACTGGATTATTATGTGATGTCAGTTCGACAATGTAGCAGTGAATGCTGGATAATAACATCGAAGATGAAGTAAAATTTAAAGCAACTAAAATGTGGTTCTACAGGAAGATGCTGCGGATATCATGGAACGAGCCTGTGAGCAGTGATGTGGTTTTGGAAGTATGGAAACGAAAAAGAGATTATTACTTAGCAAGAGGAAGAAAAAACTTAAGTTCTTGGAACATGTAATGAGGTAGAAGGGCTTGGAGAACCTGATACTAACAGTTCAGATAGAGGGAAAAAAGAAAGGGAAAAGCAGCGGATAATATATTTGAAGGGCCGGATCAGGTGGATGATAGAACGGGGGTTTCGTGGTGTAAAAGCCACCGGGATAGGGAGACGTCGAATGCCATAATCGCCTACGTCTTGAAAGGATAAAAGACATAGAATAAAGAAGAAGAAGAAGAAGAAGAAGAAGAAGAAGAAAACACACGTATGCATATACAGTGAAAAAAAAATCACACAAACACACACACACGCGTGGATTATATTGTTCACGTAAATGATATTTGAGAAGAAATCGATTATTCTACATTTACAAAGTCACTGTTGCCAAGTTTAAAAATATGAGAAAGATTAATAATTTAATTCTTTTCAAATGCACACTGAAAAGTGTATATTTTGTTAAGAGAGTAAAGTAATTTATAGTTATAATGAATTGACGAGAATGTTTGCATTTTGTACCTAGACAAATTTTTCTAGCAACTTTACTACACACAAGAATAAAAAATTTCAAAAGAAAAACAGAGCAAGAATGCAAATAAGTGTTTTTATTAATCACGATGCGGGGAATTTAAATTTGCAAAGAGTTTTTCTCTATCAACTCTAGTTTTCTTGTGTCATATATTTTTATTATCCTGCATATGTATTCAAAGTACAATGTGTTTAATTTAACTATTACAGAGGCATGTTACAAAGAAAATAACATAGATACAAAATTATTGAACGAAATTAGTTGGAAATTATATACATGCATATCACAGTAAAGCAGACAGAAATTAGATATCGAGAGATTTATTTCAGTATGTCACACACGATCATCCATTTTGCATGACTTATCAAACATGTGTTGGTTATTTACAGCCAGGTATATTCTTTTAGATTGTAAGTATTTCTTCTTGGGTTAATGATGCTTTAATAAAACCTGTTTTTTACAGACCCTGATACTCTTAAGCAATCATCCAGCTAGTTCATGACCAGAATCAACGTTACTAATACTAGATGGTATTACGGGAACTTGTGTTTTAACATGATTTTAATGTAAGCCATAAATATTGATTAAGTAAAAAGAATTTCTATTTAGAAATTGCATGACATGTGCAATGTTTTATTATTAAGAACAGATTATTTTTAATAATTTATTCAATTCATGTAAAATTCTTCCTGGCTAACGAACGTTTTCTTTTATATCACCTCTACTTTTCTTGTTTTCTCATATTTTTTTATTATACTGCACATAAATGCAAAATAAGGTCTGTTTAATTTATCTGTTACATATGCATATTATAAGGGGAGCAACATTGTTGATACAGAATATTTGTTTAATAAATTAACTAGAATGTAAAGTACATACACATGACAATAAAGCAGAAAGTCAGAAATGAGATTTTGACTGTTGCCAAGTTTAAAAATAAAAGAAACATTAACAATTTAATATTTTTAAAATGCCCACTGGAAAGTGTATATTTTATTAAGAGGTTCAAAAATTTAGAGTTATAATGCATTGACGAGAATTTTTGCATTTTGTAAAATTTCATCAATTTAACTAGACATAATTTACGATCAAAGTTACTACACACAAAACTTCGCCGAGGCAATCATGTGAATAAGTCTTTTTATTAATTATGATGCGGAGAATTTAAATTTCCGAATAGTTTTTTCTATACCGCCTTTGGTCTTCTTGTTATCACATAATTCTTATTATACTGCATATGAATTCAAAATACAATGTGTTTAATTTATTTATTGCATAGGCTTATTACAAGGAAAACAACACAGATACAGAGCATTTGTTGAACGAAATTAATTGGAAAGAAAAATACAAACACATCACAATAGAATAGAAAGTCAGAAATGAGATTGTGATGATATTGTGAGATTTATTTCAGTGTGACTCACAAGAGCCTCCATTTTGCACAGCTTATCAAACGTGTACTGTTATTAACAGCCATAAATATTACTTTAGATTGTAAATATTTTTTCTTGCGTTAACAATGGTTTAATGGGAACATTTTTATTAGCGTACTCATAAACGATGGGAGATTAGGTAGATTGCACCACCCTCACATCTAAGCTTACAGAACCGGGAACTCTCAAGCAAAAACTCAACATTATTCAAGTTACATGGTAGTACGGGAACTTGGGTTTCAACATTATATTATATAGCCATAAATATTGATCAGGGAATAATTTTTATCCAGGAATTACAGGACATGTGCAATGATTTATTATCAATGAGACATTATTTTTTTAAATTTTATACACTTCATATTAGATTTGTCCTGGAAAACTAAAGAAAAAGCAAATAGCATTAATCTACAATTCATTTAAAATTTTATATATTAGTTAAAATCATAAAAGTTTTTTGATTACATGCACAGACGGGCGCTGAAAATTGTATTTAATTTGTAGTAAAGTATTTATTTCCATAATATCTCAACTCTATGTCAGTTCAAATAATAAAATTTTCAATTAATAATTGTTTACGACAAGTTAATGATTGAATTTATTTTACAAGGTAACATCTGCTAAATGGTATGTTCATCTTATATAAATAAGTAGCCACGTGAAGAAGTGAATCATTACAGTTGCAGAATTTTCACACCTATTGGTTTATTTGCTTTTAACTTCTTAAAACTGCGGAAAGAATTGTAAGTTTTTCACAGATTAAAATTTATATTTGTTACGTTTTATAATCGATCGATTTAGTTAACTTCTATTTGACATGTTTAATCATTTCTTTCGCTCTTTTTAGTCTGTTTACATCTTATTCTCTTATTCTCTTATTCTCTTATTCTCTTATTTCCAATTTTCTTCATAAGTTATTTTCTTACTCGTTTATGGGATTTTATATTTGTTCAACAAACAATAACATTTACCTGTAATTATTTGTGAACTTACTGCAACATATTCTTAAAACGATATTATAGTTTATCCATTATTCAGTCAATATTAACTAGACAATCTAAAACAAAACTTCTAATATGACTTTTAGCAATAAACCTAGGTATAGAAATTTAATGAGACAATTACTGGAGGGTTTAGGATTATATATAAGGCAGCAATAATTTCGCTATAATCCTGATTAACAACGCGGTGATCGATGAACATCCATCTAGGTGGAGACTACGCAAAACACACTGAGAATAAAGAGGAAATTTGTCAAATCAAATAAACACAAAACAAATATTTAAAGTGCGGCATGGTTTATGGAAATCTTGAAAGCAATATCAAAGCAATACATCATCCGAAACTTATTATAACTAAAACAAAACATACCCTGGTACGATGTTGGTTGTAAATAGGTAATGTGACACTGTAAAATGTCACTTTGAATATTTAACAATGAGTATAAAACCTTCAACCTCACCAATTATAAAATGCATAAAGCAAAGGCTCGTAAAACAATAAAATATATTTTTTTAAATATCATCAATCTACATTCATCTACAACAGAGGAAACTTTTTTCAAATTATGGTAAGGATAATTAGTACATATGAACCTAACTGTGCAAAGCATATATCTATAAATAATAGCACGATAACAAACAAACAGTCTGTAACAGATATATTAGCCAAAATGTTTTCAAAACAATTCTTTCAAAACACTCAATCTAAGTATTAAAATGCAAAAATTTAACAATTAAGATTAAAAAGAAATAAACAAGGAAAGTTCAAGATCTTATATATCTTATATATCGTATATAAATGAAAAAGTCATATGATTCAGCCGTAGGACAAGACATGGTCCAGAATGCGTTCATAAAACTACACACGGATGCATAATTAAATTTTTTATTGAATATATATATATATATATATATATATATAATCAAAAGCAAATGCATTGAGCAATGGTAAAAACAACAACTCTCCCACAGATTCTTAAACTTCCAAATGAGAGTGAATGGTGAATTGTCATTTAGTTTGGCAGTATTATAACAGCAATAGAATATGACAACCTATTGCTAGTTAAATATTTAACTATCAACAATAAGAATGTGTAATGTGTGATTCAAAACCCCATAGACATTAAATTGTTAACTGTTTTAGGATACCTTATGCAGAGACGAAAAATAATACATTTTATTTAATGAAATATAATTGACACAAAGTCTGGATCGACAACGTAAACAGCAATATTCGTCCGATAAATCTGGTTCTTGCAAATTGGCGCTTAGAAAAAGAAAATCTAAGATAATTTTACCACGGCTGTACATAGACAACACATACCTTATCCAGTCATAATTGCTGAAGAAGTATGTTCAATAAATATGTAAATCATGCACAGTATCAGTCAAGGCACAATACATTCTAACTGAATGTACTTACTTATTTTTCTAAGACATAAATAATATAAGTAAACCAACATGAGAAAATTATCTAAAAATACATAAACTGGCAACAAACCTAAGCAAATAGGATTATATCAACACATATTGCACCTGCAACGAATCATTTACATTATATAAATCTATAATACGTACGTTTAACCTGAAAATATCAAGTATAAGAAATATCTGTAATTTCAAATATATTTAATACGTTCAACATATATTTAGATTAAGCAGAAATGCCTCAATATATTTAAATATGGGTTTAAGTAACCCATAGATGGACTGGTATACCACTAAAAAATCAGCCAAAACAAACTACAATCTTCTAATAAAAAATCTTTTTAGGAATGTTGAACGTTATAATTATGAGTAAACCATAAATATTTTGATATGCCGCTAAATATAATTAACAAAATTATAATTTTTAATGTTATAACAGGCGTTGATTTAACGTATTAAATTCTTGATAATTTATTTTATTCTTTCAGAAATGTGAAAGTTTGAAATATGGAAATACTGATCATTTCATTGTTAATGATGACAGCCACTGTTGAAACATTCTATTTGCCTTCCTGCCCGTTAATTTGTCGTGTGTCATGTGAAGGTGATATGGATTGTAGAAATGATTGCCTATGTGACTGCCCTGAAATTCTAGTAGGTTCATATATTTTTTGCATTTAGGTCACCTGTGTGTGTTGTGGAGCATTGGATATCGGCTCGGAACGAGAAATCGGGGAGCCGAGTTCGAATTCCAGCTGAATTCATTGCATTCACTTCCGCACAAATACCCTTGGGAAAGGTATTAATCCGTCTATTCATTCCAGTTATGGGTTAAATAACAGGACAGATTGGGTTCTATAGCTTTGGTCGGCAACCAGTCTACCGCAGAAAGCAATGGCAACCTACTGCGGGATAATGTTCTGCTCAGTCAGTCATGTCCCTTTCGAGACATGATCGCCCAAGCGTGTATCACGTATGGCACTTAACTGACTGACTGTATTTTACATATCAACAAATGCATATTAATATATTATATGAAAAAAGATTGTTTTAATTAGTATGTCATTATCTAGACAAGGAAACATTACAGATGTCGATAAGGGTTTGCTTTAGATTGAAATTGTGCACTAAAAGCATCCATTAAGATAAAACAAATACTTGTAATAAATCAAAGCAACATTATGAAGTATAAAAGAATAGATATTTGAGCCTCCTATATAATTTCGGAACATAAAAGACAATTGTTGTAATACATTTTAATCTTGTTAAATTATTATTAATTAGTATTTTGAGAAGGAATAATTCGGGCCATTATCATTATATTTATTATAATTAATATTATAATTAATAATAATACTATTAATAATAATAGTAATTACTATTATTATCAATATTAATAATAATGATAATTAATAATAATATTGCTTGCGCACCTGAATTTGATGGCTCGTGAACAGAATAAAATTAAATTACCATTTCATGCAATTATAATTTGATGTCGTCAATATTTACTGATATTTATTGATATTTACTGTTGTGAGTTGTTTACATGAAATGAAGCAAACATATTTATTCATTTTTTATCATTTTCAGACTGATGTATACTGCAAAAAGCGATCAACTGAGAAATTGTATCCATATTTCTATTCATACAAATAGCACAACCTGTTTTCAAGCCGGTCACTCCTCTCAAATGTCACATGACGTTTTGCTTAATCAGAAGGAAAATTGAATGAAGACTAAAATATTCTTTCTCTAATGCTTATTTCTGTTGTCAAATTAATTTAAGGAAGACAGATTCCTTACGAAATTTAGACTGATTACAGGAGACATTTAACATACGGACACATAACGTTAAACCAACATTGGGACGAGTTAGTGTCAAGATGGTTGATAAATATAGAATACCATGTGCTGTTTTAAATATTGTATAAGAAATATTGTAACTCTTGTATTGACTAATTAAAACATCCATCATAATGTATCCAATATATATATATATATTTTTTCTTTCTTACTGAAATATTTCTATTTTTATTACTAATTGTACATAAATTTGTACTTTAATTTTTTACATATTCGGTAGTTTTTTTTTTGTCATTCGTCCATAGACACTCTCTTCCAATTCTTCTGGTTTCTTCTTCGTATCCGAAATATGAACCTCATTAGCTCTTATAGACGTGATTATAAATAATTGAGCAGACACAGAATGGAACAAACCTCTGCAGATTGCGATATGAATTTCGTCAAAATTTGTAATAATTTAACACTTTATGAATGATTAGTCGGTTATAAGTCTTTAAACAAAAAAGAAGGTCTTCAATAATCTCCCTGTAAAAAATAAAATCTGAAGATAGGAGGCGTGACACCGTGACTGTCACTCAATCTATCAATATAATTCATATCGATTATTACTGTCATATCTCGCTTAGTCCACCTTTTCAAAACTTGACTGTTCAAATATCATAGGTGATAAATAATCCTCCTTAACAAAACATTTTTTATTAATCACATATGAATTATTGATGAGTAATGTGACTTACTCCATGAAGAATAGAGAATAAAATATAAACAGATTTAGAAAGAACGAATTAAATAACAAAACACGTAAATAAAATAAATGTTGTGATGATGTTGATCCTTGTTTTTTTAAAATAAAAACGTTGATGATTTTGAGTGTAAATATAACTCTTCGTTCCAACACACCTTTTCCTATTAACAATACAGAAAACTTTGACAAGATCTGCAAATTTAACAAGTACCTGCTTGATTATCTTTATAATTTCATATGTATTCTATTGAATACTATCGCTAAGAAAAGTATCAGATTCCAAAAGATTCAGAATTTCAAACTCAAAAATGAAAAACGGCAATTAATTTTTATATTTTACAAATTTTGTTCAACATTCAACATTTCTGCAGAATCATCAACTTAACGAAAATATACAAACTTAAATACAGAAAACAATATAGCGAATTTCTTTATACAATAAAGAAATCTACTTGAATTCACTTAGGAAACAATTTCACAACAAAAATATGAAAGAATTTAATTTACTTTTTTTTTTACATCAAATTTCAATTTGATTGGAAATAATATTCCTTGCAGATTAATCACATGACATCTGACCAGGACGGACTGTTATAACATCTTTTTAAGTGGTCATCGTTTGCAAACAATAGTCCCCTGAATATCAAGAGATTTGAAAAAGAAACATTCAATTTGTCATGAATTTTGCTTTCTCAGAAATTCTCAATTAAACATAAGATTCACTTATCTAAATCTCTTTTAAGTAAATTGAGTTCTAGCTTATAGTTTTCCATGAATTAGAAATTACTTATTATTTGTGAAGAATTTTTGCTTTCTCACATTGTGAGCTTCTACAAAAATCTCACTATGTTCTCGTGCATTGCTTTATGTCTTAACAAATGTACATATATATATATATATATATATATATATATAGAGAGAGAGAGAGAGAGAGAGAGACTTCACCTATTATTAAACATTTTTTAGAATATCCGGTCAGAAGGAAAAGAGCAACTTAAAAAATCTAAAAAATACAAAACCCATTCTAATCTATCTTTCTTGCACTCTTTAAAAGAAGAAGAAATAAACATTCTAAAATTAGGCTTAAAATTCTGCCCCACGCCCAAAAAGAACATCACAGACTTAAATCAAGATCTCAAAGCGTTCGAACGAAAATGTAGACTTCTTGAAACACTACATAACAAAAATAACACTACCGATAACTCAGTAGTAAAAAATAAATTTAAATATTGCCCTAACAAAAACTATAATTCAAATGAAATGAACGCATTCTTTGAAAAAATCTGGGATACAGGCTTTCGAAACAAACACAACACACATAGCAATTTCACACACAAAGACTAGCACTAGAAAACATCCGTAAGAACAATGACATAATAATAAAGGAAGCAGACAAAGGCGGGGCTATAGTCATTATGAACAAAACTTATTACCAAACAAATATTCTAGATATACGAGAAGACGAAAATAACTACAAAGAAATCAACCAGAATGTAGATGTAAAAATCATATCAAAAAAAAAAACTCTTCCTTACACACAGTAGAATATTAACGAAAAAAGAAAAAGATTACCTTGCAGACTTTAATTCAAAAATCACTAATTATTACGGACTTCCAAAGATACACAAATCAAACACAATTAAAACAGCTATCAGGAACAAAAATCAGAATACATCCATACCCCAAACACGAATGACCTTAAAATTAAATGTGGTGGGAGGTTAAAACATTTTAAAAATGATGTGTGTAAGGCACATAGATAGTAAAGTTTCAATGTTTTGCCACAGAAAGCCAAATTAGAAACCAGCAAAAAGAGAAAATGACAAAAGAGAAATACATGAAAAGAAAAAAGAAAAAAGAGGAGAGAAGAGAGAAACGATAAGCGTGAAAAGAAAGGAAAGAGAAAGATTAAAGGACCTTAAATCGAAAAGTTGGAAAAAATAAAATAAAATAAAATAAAGTAAATATGAAATAAAATAAATTCAAAAACAACATAAAGAATAAGAATAATATAAAAAATGAAAAGAATAAAATTGATAATATAAATAAAAATATTTTCTGAAGTGGATCATTACATGGGTTACAAATAAAAGAATAATGAAACCATTGCCAGTGAAATAAGGTAAATTTTAATGTATGAAATGAAATAAAATGAGCTAATAGCAAAAATATTCAGATAAAATTGAGGTAATTTAAGAATATGAAAATTCTATGGTGGCAAAATTACGTTGGTTTAATAAGTCAGTTTTGGGGAACTGTATTATGTAGATTTTTTCTTGTAAGCAAAGGAATCATATTTTATGTAACGATTTACAAATTCAAGATCGAGTCAATATGTTTCATATTACTGTAGGAGATTTTTTGCATCTTTCACTCGCAGTACGATTTAGAGACAAGAGAATAATTTCTTTATATTTTATTATAGAAAGATAAATTATGTTGGTAAAATAATGACCTAGATATATTCTTGGTAAATTCGATATAATGTTAGGTAAGATTAGGATATTCATTAGTGGAGATGGTAGCTAATTATACTATGGTATCTGTAAGGCATTTACTTTGCAAATTACATACACTAGGGTTATGTGAATTGCAAGCAATTGTGCTATTATCATTATTAATTGTAAGTTGGTTATAATTAATATCCAAATTAATATACCCTTAACTTATTACATATAATTGAACAATTATTTTCTTAGAATTAGATGAAAGGCACATTTGTTTTTAAAATATGCAACGGACGAAAAAAACATTGGAAATTGAACATTTAAAATTTCAATTCATGCGTTGCCCACCTGCTATTGAAGAATTAGCTCACTTTGAAAAGAATATGATTTTGCTAATAGACAGATCAAATTGTGTAATAATCAAAATTATATTCAAAAGGATCATTTGCAATTTCTAAAAGCTATCAAAGACTGAAAAAATAAAACTTAAGAAAACATAAATATCATTATAAAAGGCTACAAATCAAGTAACATTGTGTACAATAATCGCGAAAGACGACAAGGAAAAAAATGAAGAAGTCAATAAATGTTGCACTAGACTTTTACACAACGGCACAATAAATGACGAGATGAAAAACATCACAGCTAAAGTGACAAGGCCCCAATCTTAACCGGTAAGTTAGAATTTCTAACCATTAAAAGGCCATAAAGATTATCTTTCTAAAAACATTCTTACCAACTTATCAACTCAACAAACTGAATTATGTAAAAGGATCGAAGAAATCCTATAAATATATGTGCAATTTATTAAGGATCGATGCACAAGCCAACCAATGTTTTGTAAATTCATATATTCTACAAATAAAGCCTCCGTAGTGTGGTGATCCTCAAAGCACGATTTCTGTAATTAACTCAAAATGAGGTCGATTATGCTTGCTCTCTAGCGATACTTGTTCAAACTGAAATGTCGGCAGCAACACTTTATTTATATGTGACCCTTCTCTTTTGAGATGGATTTATTTGGAATCTATATTTATTCAGCTTAGGTTCAATATTTAAAAATACTGTTGCTGTTGCGTTTAACTTACAGTAAAAAAATGGTTTAATATTTCTCAGGTCGTGTGTACGTCAAACGTGTTATACACTATTTAGTTAGGTACCTCTTTTCGGAAACTTTCTAACTCAGTAAATCTGTCGATTATGTTCCCACCTATGTTCCTCTCTCATGAGTGTCATTTTGAAGATCTAATTTTTTTATAACATCATCTTCACATAATTCTTTTTCACATTGATACATTTTAAGAAACATCTTTGAAGTATTTACTTACATTGTTATTTATTGATGCTCTCTCATTAAGTTCTGGTAGTATTTTATTATTAACGGATTTAAATTTCCTGGCGAATATAAACCCTGCTGACGACATCCCAGACACGGTGTTTGAGTTTGGTATTATTCTGAAAACACTCAGAAATTATTGGGGCATTAAAGTCATCCAACTCCTATCACTCTGACTTTTAGTGGCTTTCAAACGTATCGACAAAACGTTTGGCGTGTCCGTTTGATTTTAAGTGATAATAGGACTTTTTAATATGTTCTATTGCTAATAATTTTAGAGAACTTTAAACTCATTAGCCATGAATCGTGTTCCATTACCTGAAAAAAGAGAACATTGCAAAAATCTCGTATAAAAATTATCGTTACCTCTGTAACATTACCATATTTCTAGCCATTCTACTCGGTGCATGTGTGAAAACACCCGTTTTTTTTTTTATACATATATGAATAATAATGGACAATATCATGTGTATAGTATACATTCTCTACCAGTGTGAATTTATGAAACTTTTTTCATAGCAAATGTCATGGCGAATTCTTCTAGAAATAAAATATACACATGTATGATTGAGATTCGATATCCTCTATAAGAGCACTAAAAACAAAAATTACATCCTTATGCTAGTGAAATGCTTATCTAGGATTGATTTAAAAGCAACAATAAAAAAAGCAATTCTAGATTCAGTGACACATCTGATGGGAATTTCAAAGCAGACTGGGCGACAAAACCCAACAGGAATTAAACCTTGATAATAAATGTAGAATCCATTATGTGAATCTGAAAAAACTGATAGAGATAGTTTTATTAAACAGAATTGTCAGAACGGCTGAAAGGACAACGAAAATAACGAGGTTCATAAAATAAAACAAGTCTTGGGATAATGGAGGCACGCGTTCCCAAAAGTAATACGATCTCTAGTAAATTTGGCTCGGGCGTACATATCCACGCATAACTCATCCGTTTTTTTTTTGTTAATCGTATCGCCTCAAGAAAGGCAGGTTGCTACAACTGGTGCCCAGAGGGTTACATAGGAGGAAAGTTATGAGAAATAGTAATAGGTTATAGGGAGTATCAGAAAGTGGGTAAGAGAATGTGAATACTGATGAGAGAGGAGTGGATAGAGAAAGAAGCATGAGAGGGGGGATGCAAGTTAGTGAGCTAGAAGATGGCTATTTTATTTACATTTAAATTCTTATAGCTGTCGGGGAAGCAGGTAAACGGAACGGAATTCCACAGGTGGTCTGTGGGATAAAAGAAGATGTTGGAGTAGAAACTGTGTTTACATTTTATTTATTTCACAATGAAAGGGTGAGACGTAGTTGCTAGTCTTGTGGCTCGAGTACATATATTCATACATAGGGTGCACCAGAGAGCTAAGTACATAGGAGTAGAAGCCCTGAATGTATTTGTAGAAGAAACACAGAGAAGCCACATTGTGCCGGTGAGAATGTCACTGTATCTGAACTGCCAAGTCAGGATAGATTCTCCGTTGGATTTTGTAAAGTTACCCACTGAAGAAAATGGTGAACAACCTATGTGCACAATATGCCAAGTATCCCTTACGGTGAAACAAATTGATTGGTCTTATCATCTGTAAAGAATAAATGATTCAAGGACCTAGCATGTAAAAATTATTTGATTATATTAAAGGAAATAAGATTTTACCAATATATAGAACACTTACAGAAAGTAGAAATATCTGTAAAATTATCTGCAGTTAAATGCACACCATTGTGTTCAAAATTTATTTATTTGAAGCCAAGAAATTATAATAAAATATTTCTTCTTCTTCTTCTATGTGCGTTGTCACTTCAGGACGTAGACAATCATGGCCTTTTACGTCTCCCTATTCATGGTAGCTCTGAGCACACTTTCGCCTGTGACACCACGAAACCCCCATTCTGCTTAGGCTCTTCGAATATGTTATCCGCTGCTTTCCTCTTTCTTTTTCCCCTCTATCTGGCCGTTTAGTATAAGGTTCTCTAAGTTCTCCTTCCTCATTGGATGTCACAAGAACTTTAGTTGTCTTTTCCTGATGCACAATATTAATTTCCTTTTTGATCCAACCTCATCATTGTAGTACCAAATTTCAGCTGGTTCTGTAGTCCTGTTAAGATTTTCCTTCATTTTTTATATTTCCAGCATTCACTTCCGTATTGAAGAAATGGCATCACATAGCAATGTAGTACGCTCTTTTTTGTTTCTAGTGAATGTTCATAGTCTCTTAGATTTCAGAATTAAGTAACCCATAGATGTGTTAATATGCCGATAAACAAAATCTATCTACAATTTCCTCATGCTAAAACAACCATTAATATGTTTTTATTAACTAATTACATTTTTTCTTCTAGGAAGACAATCGTTGCGATTAAAAGAAGCATGAGATTTTCATTCTTAGTGATGACAGTTAATTGTGAAGTATACTTTTTCTATACAAGCAAATATCGTGGTGTTGTGGTATGTATATATGATCTGCATTGTTGAAAAAATTGTTTATGCGTCTGCCTTGAAACCTTTCGCTCACTTATCTCTTAAGTATCAACACATATATTTATCGATAATTAATATAACTATATTAAAACAGATTATATAAAATTAGTATATCGTTCTCGAGACAATGCCTAGGAATTTTATGTCAAATTATGAGATGTTTTACATAAAAGGTTTGCTCCAGAATCTCCTCTGAACGTAAAATCCGTTAACATATTGACAGCAGATGATCCTAGGGAACATGATGATCCATCAATATGAGCTTAATTCTGAGGTAACGTCGTGATTTAAAAAAAAATGGATTATTACATGAATGTTCATGTGAGAGAATGAAATAATCGTTTTCTGAATTAACCAAGATAGACAACTAACACAAAATTTATACCCTACTATTTAAAGAATAGTTAGCATTATATTCTAACAAGAATTTTGCCATCATCTTTCTGTTGCTAGCTTTCTTACGTTAACGTCTTTTATATTCTACAACTATTAAATAGCATGAATTGGAGATAGAATATAACTTCTAAAAAAGTTTGAACAAGGAATACTATCTTTTAAAAGCAGGCAATTATGTTACATTCACGGAATGAAACAAAGAACTGGAGGTAGAAAACAATTACAAGCGGAAGATTAAGTAGAAATCCTACTCACAAATGATGAGGAAATTTATAAAATTTATAAAAAAAGAAAAAAGAAATTGCTGTATAAATGTTTTTCCGGGACATATCAATAAAAATATCAGAGGATTATTGCTACACATGTTCATAAAAATAATATATTTTGATGAAGTATATATTTTGCTACTATTATTACTATTGTTGTTGTCATTCGTGCATCTCATTCTTAAATCTTATGCACAGAATAATGTCTTAATTACAATATTATAACCTTCAACATATTAACGTAAGAATTTGATGCAATGACAAATTGATTATTTACCTAATTATTTATTTGTTTGATTTATATTAACTGAAATAGAAATATCTCTCCAATGATGTTACTTTCAGCGTGAGAGCATCTACCGCAAAGGAAATTAATACATGTTCTTTCGACGATTATTTGGATGCAAATTGCACCACGTTTTTAACCAGTCACTCCTTCCAGATGTCACATGACATTCTTGTCTAATCGAAACAAAAATTTATGAATAAATGTGGGAATAAAATTCTGTCTTAGGTAAGAATTCATTGTTGTCAAATAAATTCGGAGTTGATACTTTTTGGGAGAAGATATTACTTACGTAAATGAGAAAAATTGCAGAAAACATTTAGCGTAAAGTTATTTCATGTTGAAAGACCCGAACCATTACAATCATCAAAGTTAATTGTAAATACCCTTGTAACATCTATGAATCTGTCTGTTCTACTCCAATTAAGGGTTAGTTAATAAAACTTGTATTATTAAGTATTTTCCAAAAACTCTTCTCAAAAGTTTTTTGTGATCTCATTATAACCAGAAAAAGATTGAGAAAACAGAGAATACAGATTAATCAATCCTTTTAGGGAAATAGGTTTTAATGTGATAATTGATCTCTGAATTAAAACTTTATTTAGAGAGACAATGTTTAGTGAGAATGGTTCGAATGGAAGTAGATTTGCTTGAAGTGTCGCAATCACCAAAATCAGTTGATAATCATTAAAAATGAAAATGAAAACCTCAACATAAACAAGAAACAATGGATATCATAATCCTTCTGTTTGAAAGTGTTTAAGGAGTATGGAACAGTCTATAGATAGACTTATCTACACCTTATATGAAAATAAAATATTTAAATCGGAATATCGCCAAGGAAGATAAGATGAGTAAACTGATAAACTAGATACGATTATTCCCCTTTCCATTATCGTTTCCCCCCACCACATACCATTTACGGAGATGTGGTCATTATTATTATTACTAGTGGTAGCAGTAGTAGTATGTGTGTGTGTGTGTGTGTGTGTGTGTGTGTGTGTGTGTGTGTGTGTGTGTGTGGATTTAAAATAATCTTAAAAGAGAGTAATTTTAATTGCCTAGAAACTAAGATACTTTCGAGATCTATAATTAAAAAGGGCTCTCTAAGAGATTATTTACGTTTGTGAGATTTCGTTTAATTTGAGATTGCTTTGAGGAATATATGGGCAGTTCCGAAGAAAAAAAAATTGTATTCCTCAGATGATTATGTGGCCACAAATTTTACTCACATGATTATTTATCCCAACCAGAGACCTAAAGTCAGAAATGGCTTCATGATATTTTCAACAAACCGTTTTTGCAAGGGATCACATTACAGAATCTATCAGAACATTTTCTAATTTTTCCAAGGGTTTCAAATACAAATAGAATTTTAATGTCCTCATGTTCCACACTTTTGAGATTTTTCATTCATTCATTCTATTTTTGTAGATTTTTATGGTCTTCAAAGATATGTTACCTTATGCAATGGCTGCAATGTCAATAAAAAAAGCATACGTTGTTTGTGGCTATTGATAATGTTGTCTTGTTGTTTGGCATTGATTTGTCTGAATATATGTATTTTAAAATCCCATAAAATTGTTACAGTGTCCTGTGGCTGTAATCCGGTCTGAACAATGGTTATATCAATTCCTTACAGTTTTACCCATAAAAGAGGCATATTGTCTAGTGCAGGTTTTGAAAAACTGCATGATAGTGAGATTTATATTCAGAGGTTACCAAAACCATGTAATGTTTTCTGGATATTTATCACAGAATTTGTTTGTGCGCTGGATAATTTCTAGAAAGCAAGCATTGGTTCTGTTTTGTTTAATATTGGTACATTGTCGGCATATATCAGTTTGTTTTAATATGTGCAGAACATTGGCCATAAATAGGCTAACATTGCCGTCATTTTTTCATTTGGTTCAATGTGTTTGGCTTTGCTTTTTAATCTCTTTGTCATTAGTCTAGGAGTATTATCTTTTAATTGCTCTTCTTCGCCATCGTGAAATGGTTTGATTCCTTTTATTACTGAATGAAGTGTTTTCTTTCGTTCATGCTCTTTAAAAGTAATCATCATCCAGTTTAATGTAGTTTTAAGGTATTTGTAAAAACCGATTCTTGTAAATTAATAAGACATTCCTAGTTACTCTAATCCCCTGACAGATTCGTACCTGGACACATACAGATGATCAATATCGTATGCGGGGACGAAATCATACGCATTACGAGAAGCTTTCCTGTTCTGGCACAAATTCACATAATGATAACAATGTTAATTTTAAGGAAATCAATAAATACAGTAATGTTTATTTATACATTAGATTATTATTTTTATAAGCTTATTTCCAGATGGCTGCTATTATTTTTTTATTGAGTTAAATGATAAGAAGAAAATTCTTTAAAACTGAATGAAATGAGAAGAATACATTTAATTTTGTCAGGAAAAATAAAAGAATTAATTTTATATGCCTAAAATTATCGTAGAAATAACATTGTGGTCCTGTTCTGAAGATTGCATTGCTCCAGTTTAATCTGCAATGTGGGGATTTCCTGTCTTCGCCTACCTCAGATTTTGGTAGGGCCAGGCAAGCAATAAGAAAGATGAGGTCGCTTTTCCACTCAGCAGGCAAGGGCTGAGGACTCAGTCGAAATTCATAACTGATATAATTTTCACTTCGAGCTGATAAGAGAGGGAGAACTGAATTCACGTCGCTACCTTTCCCAGCCTGTTTTTTTTTTTTTGCCTTTTCAAAAAAAACCGTGGTGAAAGACAAAATAAGTAAATTGTAAAATGGGCTCTTGATTTTGCAAGAGAGGATTAGTTTGAGTTCGGCAAGCTGCAAACTAACGTAAGAAGTGTGATATTAAAATATCAGCTGGCTGATTGAGCGACTCTTAGCATTGAATTTGTTTATAATGTTTATAAAAATTGTATATATATATATATATATATATATATATATATATATATATATATTATAAAACTACATACATGTCCTCCTCGTGTTAAATTCCTTTCGCTGTCTAGCATGAACCGGGAACCAGGGAGAAATATACCGACCCTGCGAGAGACACCTGATAACAGGCAGTCCTACTTTGGCCGGTCCAAGACCAAACAAACACAGCGTGAGCAGAGAGGTAGATGTTCAGGAAGTATACGTCCGGAGATCAAGTTTATTTTGACATAATTCTAATTATCATGGTAATAATAATACTTTATATATTTTTATATTAAATTCACCGAACAAGCGTAATCTAAGGGACAAAAATATGTTAGAAGTTTTTCTATTTTCTCAACGAAAACAACAGTCATGATTATGAAACACCGATAATAACAATAATATTACCAGGTTTGCTTTATATCTGTGAATTAACAAACAAAACAAAACAACATTATTGCTTTTGAAAATGAAGGAACCAAAAAGAAGAAAATAAAACAATTCATAAATAGTTTTCATACAAGTTTGGAAAATATACAACTGATAAACAACTCAAAGATCTATCAATGAAAGTAGATAAACACAGAATAATTTGTGAAATGAGAACGATGGACTACCGTAAACTAGTTAACAAAAAAGTTTAATAATAACAAAACAGAATGTAAGATATAGACAAGGGTGAAAAACAGCTCTTAATGTAAAATTAGACAACGGTTTTCGGGAAATTTTTTAATTCAATTAGTTTATTCTAAACATAAGTTTAACTTGAGTTTCAGGTTAGACATCTGAATTGAATGTAAGCAAAAATATAACCCATCATGCGAGGAAACACAATAGTTTTTTAAGGTATTGAAAATGACATTTACATCGTGAAACAGCTTTTAGAGGTAGATCAGTGAAAAGATCAGCGACAAAGCATTATTTAATTGTTTTAAATGTTTACATATCATTTGCATACATGTTTACCAATCAACTGACAATGTTCATAGGAAGATCGTAAAAGAGGAAATTATAGCCTTGACAGGCCTCCGTGTTGATGTCATGGGCTTCGAAAGTCTTCTTCATATTTGCACAGAATTTATCCCACTAAAGGGTTCATATAGAAAGATGACTATCGTATTTAATTTATATAGGACGATTATCGTTTACTCGCCAAATCTAAGAAGACTAAAGGAAAACAATTGTGAATTGATTTTGTAGATTGTGGCAAATATAATGCATCTTAAAAATGTTCTAGCAAACATGCAGGCATATGAATATAACAAACCCAACGGGAATTGGATCTCTGATTAAAATTTCCAAGCCGTTATACAATGCATATCCAAGCTTACAATACCAGGAATTTAAAAGCGATTACCCAATTAGGTAATGATCTAAATAGACGTACCATAAATACAGTGATACTGTGGGAATAGGTATTTGAACGATGTATGACATTAAGCCTCTATGTATGTCAAAAAAGGATAAGAAAAACAATATGAAGAATAAGGCAAAATTCTAAGAAGGTGAAAAATTGATATTCTTGGATATATTACGAAGGAAAAAAATCCCATAAAATAATCCCTCAAATGACATGAGTATTTCAATATATGCGCGAAAATTAACAAGATAGTAGATTGAGAGAAGAAGAAAAGATACTGGATTAAAACTCTTTTAGTGTGTTTATGTTCGTATGTAGTCTTATGTTTTCACAGGGTTTTGTAATCATATTTTACCAATTAATCAGGTCAGTTTTACAAATCTCATTTCTTTGTCAAAAACCGAACTATATAAGTTTACAAAAACAAGGTTGGTGATACTAAAGTCAAGAAGGTACAAAAATTAAAATACCTAAGAATTATTCTAACAGAAGGTGGAAAGTGCAACACAGAGATCCGAAGGCAAATTGGTCTGGCGATAGACGCGTTGAGTAGAATATTATAGACAGGAAAATTTTGCTAGAAACGATTAATGTATGGCTATGTGATGTCAGTTCTTCAATATGGCAGAGAATGCTGGAAAATATCATCAAAGATGAAAGAAAAACTTGAAGCAACTGAAATATGGTTCTACATAAAAATGCTGCGGATATCACTGATCGAGCATGTAAGCAATTATGAGGTTTTGGAAAGGATGGAAACAAAAAGGATATTAATAGTGAACATCAGGAAGAGACAACTAAGTTTTCTGGGACATGAAATGAGGAAGAAGGGCGTGAAGAACGTGATACTAACAGGTCATATAGAAGTTAAAATGACAGCGGAAAGCAGCGGATAACATATTTGAAGGGCCAGAGCAGGTGGACGACAGAACGGGTCTTGCGTGGTGTAACAAGAGATATCGTGCTAAGAGCCACTAAGGATATGAAGAAGTTGAAAGCCATTATCGCCTATGTCCTGCAAGGACAAGGCACAAAGAAGAAAAAGAAGAAGAAGAAGAAGTATAAGAAGAAGAAGAAGACGAAGACGAAGAAGAAAAAGATATAACTGGGCAATATCAATGAAAATGAAGGAAAATATTAAGAATAAGGAAAAATTGCATGACAATTAGGAAGATCGTAAAAGACGCAGTTATAGCCTTGACAGGACACCGTGTTGAGAGATAAGGACCTAAATAGATGTTGCATAAATACGGTGATACTGTGGGAATAGTTATTTAAACGATGTAAGTCCTTCAGCTCTAGATATGTCAAAAAGGAAGAAGTAAGCATCGACAGAACAATATGAAAAATAAGGAATATTTTAAAAAAAGTGAAAGATGGATATTCTTGGATATATTACGAAGGAAGAAGGTCCAGAAAATTAATCTTTCAAATGATATATTTATCGCAATATATGCGGAACAAATTCGTGTACCCTAATTTACAAGATGGTCGATCAAGGAAAAGATGAGTAAGTAGTGGTTGAAAACTAAATTAATGCCTCAAAATTAAGTAAGGCGTTGAGAGTGTTCATAATTATGAATGAATTTAAAACATAAGCAGGCTTATGTTTTCACAGATATGTTTAAGCATATTTAATCATTTCCCCACGTCAATTTTATCAATCTCATTTTTCTGAAATATACCTAAATAACCGAACTATATAAGTTTAACAAACACCAGATGGCGGATACTAAAGTCAAGCAAGTACAAAAATTAAAATAGATGAGATGAGTTTTAACAGAAGACGGAAAGTGCAACACAGAGACACGAAGGCGAATTGGCATGGCAATGGACGCGATCAAGATGTTGCGTAGAGTATTAAGAAACAGGAAGATTTCGCTAAAAACAAAGCACTGGATTATTATGTGATGTCAGTTCGACAATGTAGCAGTGAATGCTGGATAATAACATCGAAGATGAAGTAAAATTTAAAGCAACTAAAATGTGGTTCTACAGGAAGATGCTGCGGATATCATGGAACGAGCCTGTGAGCAGTGATGTGGTTTTGGAAGTATGAAAACGAAAAAGAGATTATTACTTAGCAAGAGGAAGAAAAAACTTGGGTTCTTGGAACATGTAATGAGGTAGAAGGGCTTGGAGAACCTGATACTAACAGTTCAGATAGAGGGAAAAAAAGAAAGGCAAAAGCAGCGGATAATATATTTGAAGGGCCGGATGACAGAACGGGGGTTCTAAAAAAAGGACATAAGACATAGAAGAAGAAGAAGAAGAAGAAGAAGAAGAAGAAGAAGAAGAAGAAGAAGAAGAAGAAGAACACACGTATGCATATACAGTGAAAAACACACACACACACACACGCGTGGATTATATTGTTCACGTTAATGATATTTGAGAAGAAATCGATTATTCTACATTTACAAAGTCACTGTTGCCAAGTTTAAAAATATGAGAAAGATTAATAATTTAATTCTTTTAAAATGCACACTGAAAATTGTATATTTTTTTAAGAGAGTAAAGTAATTTATAGTTATAATGAATTGACGAGAATGTTTGCATTTTGTACCTAGACAAAATTTTCTAGCAACTTTAATACACACAAGAATAAAAAATTTCAAAAGAAAAACAGAGCAAGAATGCAAATAAGTGTTTTTATTAATCACGATGCGGGGAATTTAAATTTGCAAAGAGTTTTTCTCTATCAACTCTAGTTTTCTTGTGTCATATATTTTTATTATACTGCATATGTATTCAAAGTACAATGTGTTTAATTTAACTATTACAGAGGCATGTTACAAAGAAAATAACATAGATACAAAATTATTGAACGAAATTATTGGAAATTATATACATGCATATCACAGTAGAGCAGACAGAAATTAGATATCGTGAGATTTATTTCAGTATGTCACCAAGATCATCCATTTTACACGACTTATTAAACATGTCTTGGTTATTTACAGCCAGGTATATTCATTTAGATTGTAAGTATTTCTTCTTGGGTTAATGATGCTTTAATAAAACCTGTTTTTTACAGACCCTGATACTCTTAAGCAATCATCCAGCTAGTTCATGACCAGAATCAACGTTACTAATACTAGATGGTATTACGGGAACTTGTGTTTTAACATGATTTTAATGTAAGCCATAAATATTGATTAAGTAAAAAGAATTTCTATTTAGAAATTGCAGGACATGTGCAATGTTTTATTATTAAGAACAGATTATTTTTAATAATTTATTCAATTCATGTAAAATTTTTCCTGGCTAACGAACGTTTTCTTTTATATCACCTCTACTTTTCTTGTTTTCTCATATTTTTTTTATTATACTGCACATAAATGCAAAATAAGGTCTATTTAATTTATCTGTTACATATGCATATTATAAGGGGAGCAACATTGTTGATACAGAATATTTGTTTAATAAATTAACTAGAAAGTAAAGTACATACACATGACAATAAAGCAGAAAGTCAGAAATGAGATTTTGACTGTTGCCAAGTATAAAAATAAAAGAAACATTAAAAATTTAATATTTTTAAAATGCCCACTGGAAAGTGTATATTTTATTAAGAGGTTCAAAAATTTAGAGTTATAATGCATTGACGAGAATTTTTGCATTTTGTAAAATTTCATCAATTTAACTAGACATAATTTACGATCAACGTTACTACACACAAAACTTCGCCGAGGCAATCATGTGAATAAGTCTTTTTATTAATTATGATGCGGAGAATTTAAATTTCCGAATAGTTTTTTCTATACCACCTTTGGTCTTCTTGTTATCACATAATTCTTATTATACTGCATATGAATTTAAAATACAATGTGTTTAATTTATTTATTGCATAGGCTTATTACAAGGAAAACAACACAGATACAGAGCATTTGTTGAACGAAATTAATTGGAAAGAAAAATACAAACACATCACAATAGAATAGAAAGTCAGAAATGAGATTGTGATGATATTGTGAGATTTATTTAATCATAAAAGTTTTTTGATTACATGAACAGACGGGCGCTGAAAATTGTATTTAATTTGTAGTAAAGTATTTATTTCCATAATATCTTAACTCTATGTCAGTTCAAATAATAAAATTTTCAATTAATAATTGTTTACGACAAGTTAATGATTGAATTTATTTTACAAGGTAACATCTGCTAAATGGTATGTTCATCTTATATAAATAAGTAGCCACGTGAAGAAGTGAATCATTACAGTTGCAGAATTTTCACACCTATTGGTTTATTTGCTTTTAACTTCTTAAAACTGCGGAAAGAATTGTAAGTTTTTCACAGATTAAAATTTATATTTGTTACGTTTTATAATCGATCGATTTAGTTAACTTCTATTTGACATGTTTAATCATTTCTTTCGCTCTTTTTAGTCTGTTTACATCTTATTCTCTTATTATCTTATTCTCTTATTCTCTTATTTCCAATTTTCTTCATAAGTTATTTTCTTACTCGTTTATTGGATTTTATATTTCTTCAACAAACAGTAACATTTACCTGTAATTATTTGTGAATTTACTGCAACATATTCTTAAAACGATATTATAGTTTATCCATTATTCAGTCAATATTAACTAGACAATTTAAAACAAACCTTCTGATATGACTTTTAGCAATAAACCTAGGTATAGAAATTTAATGAGACAATTACTGGAGGGTTTAGGATTATATATAAGGCAGCAATAATTTCGCTATAATCCTGATTAACAACGCGGTGATCGATGAACACCCATCTAGGTGGAGACTACGCAAAACACACTGAGAATAAAGAGGAAATTTGTCAAATCAAATAAACACAAAACAAATATTTAAAGTGCGGCATGGTTTATGGAAATCTTGAAAGCAATATCAAAGCAATACATCATCCGAAACTTATTATAACTAAAACAAAACATACCCTGGTACGATGTTGGTTGTAAATAGGTAATGTGACACTGTAAAATGTCACTTTGAATATTTAACAATGAGTATAAAACCTTCAACCTCACCAATTATAAAATGCATAAAGCAAAGGCTCGTAAAACAATAAAATATACTTTTTTAAATATCATCAATCTACATTCATCTACAACAGAGGAAACTTTTTTTCAAATTATGGTAAGGATAATTAGTACATATGAACCTAACTGTGCAAAGCATATATCTATAAATAATAGCACGATAACAAACAAACAGTCTGTAACAGATATATTAGCCAAAATGTTTTCAAAACAATTCTTTCAAAACACTCAATCTAAGTATTAAAATGCAAAAATTTAACAATTAAGATTAAAAAGAAATAAACAAGGAAAGTTCAAGATCTTATATATCTTATATATCGTATATAAATGAAAAAGTCATATGATTCAGCCGTAGGACAAGACATGGTCCAGAATGCGTTCATAAAACTACACACGGATGCATAATTAAATTTTTTATTGAATATATATATATATATATATATATATATATAATCAAAAGCAAATGCATTGAGCAATGGTAAAATCAACAACTCTCCCACAGATTCTTAAACTTCCAAATGAGAGTGAATGGTGAATTGTCATTTAGTTTGGCAGTATTATAACAGCAATAGAATATGACAACCTATTGCTAGTTAAATATTTAACTATCAACAATAAGAATGTGTAATGTGTGATTCAAAACCCCATAGACATTAAATTGTTAACTGTTTTAGGATACCTTATGCAGAGACGAAAAATAATACATTTTATTTAATGAAATATAATTGACACAAAGTCTGGATCGACAACGTAAACAGCAATATTCGTCCGATAAATCTGGTTCTTGCAAATTGGCGCTTAGAAAAAGAAAATCTAAGATAATTTTACCACGGCTGTACATAGACAACACATACCTTATCCAGTCATAATTGCTGAAGAAGTATGTTCAATAAATATGTAAATCATGCACAGTATCAGTCAAGGCACAATACATTCTAACTGAATGTACTTACTTATTTTTCTAAGACATAAATAATATAAGTAAACCAACATGAGAAAATTATCTAAAAATACATAAACTGGCAACAAACCTAAGCAAATAGGATTATATCAACACATATTGCACCTGCAACGAATCATTTACATTATATAAATCTATAATACGTACGTTTAACCTGAAAATATCAAGTATAAGAAATATCTGTAATTTCAAATATATTTAATACGTTCAACATATATTTAGATTAAGCAGAAATGCCTCAATATATTTAAATATGGGTTTAAGTAACCCATAGATGGACTGGTATACCACTAAAAAATCAACCAAAACAAACTACAATCTTCTAATAAAAAATCTTTTTAGGAATGTTGAACGTTGTAATTATGAGTAAACCATGAATATTTTTATATGCCGCTAAATATAATTAACAAAATTATAATTTTTAATGTCATAACAGGCATTGATTTAACGTATTAAATTCTTGATAATTTATTTTATTCTTTCAGAAATGTGAAAGTTTGAAATATGGAAATACTGATCATTTCATTGTTAATGATGACAGCCACTGTTGAAACATTCTATTTGCCTTCCTGCCCGTTAATTTGTCGTGTGTCATGTGAAGGTGATATGGATTGTAGAAATGATTGCCTATGTGACTGCCCTGAAATTCTAGTAGGTTCATATATTTTTTGCATTTAGGTCACCTGTGTGTGTTGTGGAGCATTGGATATCGGCTCGGAACGAGAAATCGGGGAGCCGAGTTCGAATTCCAGCTGAATTCATTGCATTCACTTCCGCACAAATTCCCCTGGGAAAGGTATTAATCCGTCTATTCATTCCAGTTATGGGTTAAATAACAGGACAGATTGGGTTCTATAGCTTTGGTCGGCAACCAGTCTACCGCAGAAAGCAATGGCAACCTACTGCGGGATAATGTTCTGCTCAGTCAGTCATGTCCCTTTCGAGACATGATCGCCCAAGCGTGTATCACGTATGGCACTTAACTGACTGACTGTATTTTACATATCAACAAATGCATATTAATATATTATATGAAAAAAGATTGTTTTAATTAGTATGTCATTATCTAGACAAGGAAACATTACAGATGTCGATAAGGGTTTGCTTTAGATTGAAATTGTGCACTAAAAGCATCCATTAAGATAAAACAAATACTTGTAATAAATCAAAGCAACATTATAAAGTATAAAAGAATAGATATTTGAGCCTCCTATATAATTTCGGAACATAAAAGACAATTATTGTAATACATTTTAATCTTGTTAAATTATTATTAATTAGTATTTTGAGAAGGAATAATTCGGGCCATTATCATTATATTTATTATAATTAATATTATAATTAACAATAATATTATTAATAATAATAGTAATTACTATTATTATCAATATTAATAATAATGATAATTAATAATAATATTGCTTGCGCACCTGAATTTGATGGCTCGTGAACAGAATAAAATTAAATTACCATTTGATGCAATCATAATTTGATGTCATCAATATTTACTGATATTTATTGATATTTACTGTGAGTTGTTTACATGAAATGAAGCAAACATATTTATTCATTTTTTATCATTTTCAGACTGATGTATACTGCAAAAAGCGATCAACTGAGAAATTGTATCCATATTTCTATTCATACAAATAGCACAACCTGTTTTCAAGCCGGTCACTCCTCTCAAATGTCACATGACGTTTTGCTTAATCAGAAGGAAAATTGAATGAAGACTAAAATATTCTTTCTCTAATGCTTATTTCTGTTGTCAAATTAATTTAAGGAAGACAGATTCCTTACGAAATTTAGACTGATTACAGGAGACATTTAACATACGGACACATAACGTTAAACCAACATTGGGACGAGTTAGTGTCAAGATGGTTGATAAATATAGAATACCATGTGCTGTTTTAAATATTGTATAAGAAATATTGTAACTCTTGTATTGACTAATTAAAACATCCATCATAATGTATCCAATATATATATATATATTTTTTCTTTCTTACTGAAATATTTCTATTTTTATTACTAATTGTACATAAATTTGTACTTTAATTTTTTACATATTCGGTAGTTTTTTTTTTGTCATTCGTCCATAGACACTCTCTTCCAATTCTTCTGGTTTCTTCTTCGTATCCGAAATATGAACCTCATTAGCTCTTATAGACGTGATTATAAATAATTGAGCAGACACAGAATGGAACAAACCTCTGCAGATTGCGATATGAATTTCGTCAAAATTTGTAATAATTTAACACTTTATGAATGATTAGTCGGTTATAAGTCTTTAAACAAAAAAGAAGGTCTTCAATAATCTCCCTGTAAAAAATAAAATCTGAAGATAGGAGGCGTGACACCGTGACTGTCACTCAATCTATCAATATAATTCATATCGATTATTACTGTCATATCTCGCTTAGTCCACCTTTTCAAAACTTGACTGTTCAAATATCATAGGTGATAAATAATCCTCCTTAACAAAACATTTTTTATTAATCACATATGAATTATTGATGAGTAATGTGACTTACTCCATGAAGAATAGAGAATAAAATATAAACAGATTTAGAAAGAACGAATTAAATAACAAAACACGTAAATAAAATAAATGTTGTGATGATGTTGATCCTTGTTTTTTTAAAATAAAAACGTTGATGATTTTGAGTGTAAATATAACTCTTCGTTCCAACACACCTTTTCCTATTAACAATACAGAAAACTTTGACAAGATCTGCAAATTTAACAAGTACCTGCTTGATTATCTTTATAATTTCATATGTATTCTATTGAATACTATCGCTAAGAAAAGTATCAGATTCCAAAAGATTCAGAATTTCAAACTCAAAAATGAAAAACGGCAATTAATTTTTATATTTTATAAATTTTGTTCAACATTCAACATTTCTGCAGAATCATCAACTTAACGAAAATATACAAACTTAAATACAGAAAACAATATAGCGAATTTCTTTATACAATAAAGAAATCTACTTGAATTCACTTAGGAAACAATTTCACAACAAAAATATGAAAGAATTTAATTTACTTTTTTTTTTACATCAAATTTCAATTTGATTGGAAATAATATTCCTTGCAGATTAATCACATGACATCTGACCAGGACGGACTGTTATAACATCTTTTTAAGTGGTCATCGTTTGCAAACAATAGTCCCCTGAATATCAAGAGATTTGAAAAAGAAACATTCAATTTGTCATGAATTTTGCTTTCTCAGAAATTCTCAATTAAACATAAGATTCACTTATCTAAATCTCTTTTAAGTAAATTGAGTTCTAGCTTATAGTTTTCCATGAATTAGAAATTACTTATTATTTGTGAAGAATTTTTGCTTTCTCACATTGTGAGCTTCTACAAAAATCTCACTATGTTCTCGTGCATTGCTTTATGTCTTAACAAATGTACATATATATATATATATATATATATATATATATAGAGAGAGAGAGAGAGAGAGAGAGAGAGAGAGAGAGAGAGACTTCACCTATTATTAAACATTTTTTAGAATATCCGGTCAGAAGGAAAAGAGCAACTTAAAAAATCTAAAAAATACAAAACCCATTCTAATCTATCTTTCTTGCACTCTTTAAAAGAAGAAGAAATAAACATTCTAAAATTAGGCTTAAAATTCTGCCCCAACGCCCAAAAAGAACATCACAGACTTAAATCAAGATCTCAAAGCGTTCGAACGAAAATGTAGACTTCTTGAAACACTACATAACAAAAATAACACTACCGATAACTCAGTAGTAAAAAATAAATTTAAATATTGCCCTAACAAAAACTATAATTCAAATGAAATGAACGCATTCTTTGAAAAAATCTGGGATACAGGCTTTCGAAACAAACACAACACACATAGCAATTTCACACACAAAGACTAGCACTAGAAAACATCCGTAAGAACAATGACATAATAATAAAGGAAGCAGACAAAGGCGGGGCTATAGTCATTATGAACAAAACTTATTACCAAACAAATATTCTAGATATACGAGAAGACGAAAATAACTACAAAGAAATCAACCAGAATGTAGATGTAAAAATCATATCAAAAAGAAAAAACTCTTCCTTACACACAGTAGAATATTAACGAAAAAAGAAAAAGATTACCTTGCAGACTTTAATTCAAAAATCACTAATTATTACGGACTTCCAAAGATACACAAATCAAACACAATTAAAACAGCTATCAGGAACAAAAATCAGAATACATCCATACCCCAAACACGAATGACCTTAAAATTAAATGTGGTGGGAGGTTAAAACATTTTAAAAATGATGTGTGTAAGGCACATAGATAGTAAAGTTTCAATGTTTTGCCACAGAAAGCCAAATTAGAAACCAGCAAAAAGAGAAAATGACAAAAGAGAAATACATGAAAAGAAAAAAGAAAAAAGAGGAGAGAAGAGAGAAACGATAAGCGTGAAAAGAAAGGAAAGAGAAAGATTAAAGGACCTTAAATCGAAAAGTTGGAAAAAATAAAATAAAATAAAATAAAGTAAATATGAAATAAAATAAATTCAAAAACAACATAAAGAATAAGAATAATATAAAAAATGAAAAGAATAAAATTGATAATATAAATAAAAATATTTTCTGAAGTGGATCATTACATGGGTTACAAATAAAAGAATAATGAAACCATTGCCAGTGAAATAAGGTAAATTTTAATGTATGAAATGAAATAAAATGAGCTAATAGCAAAAATATTCAGATAAAATTGAGGTAATTTAAGAATATGAAAATTCTATGGTGGCAAAATTACGTTGGTTTAATAAGTCAGTTTTGGGGAACTGTATTATGTAGATTTTTTCTTGTAAGCAAAGGAATCATATTTTATGTAACGATTTACAAATTCAAGATCGAGTCAATATGTTTCATATTACTGTAGGAGATTTTTTGCATCTTTCAATCGCAGTACGATTTAGAGACAAGAGAATAATTTCTTTATATTTTATTATAGAAAGATAAATTATGTTGGTAAAATAATGACCTAGATATATTCTTGGTAAATTCGATATAATGTTAGGTAAGATTAGGATATTCATTAGTGGAGATGGTAGCTAATTATACTATGGTATCTGTAAGGCATTTACTTTGCAAATTACATACACTAGGGTTATGTGAATTGCAAGCAATTGTGCTATTATCATTATTAATTGTAAGTTGGTTATAATTAATATCCAAATTAATATACCCTTAACTTATTACATATAATTGAACAATTATTTTCTTAGAATTAGATGAAAGGCACATTTGTTTTTAAAATATGCAACGGACGAAAAAACATTGGAAATTGAACATTTAAAATTTCAATTCATGCGTTGCCCACCTGCTATTGAAGAATTAGCTCAATTTGAAAAGAATATGATTTTGCTAATAGACAGATCAAATTGTGTAATAATCAAAATTATATTCAAAAGGATCATTTGCAATTTCTAAAAGCTATCAAAGACTGAAAAAATAAAACTTAAGAAAACATAAATATCATTATAAAAGGCTACAAATCAAGTAACATTGTGTACAATAATCGCGAAAGACGACAAGGAAAAAAATGAAGAAGTCAATAAATGTTGCACTAGACTTTTACACAACGGCACAATAAATGACGAGATGAAAAACATCACAGCTAAAGTGACAAGGCCCCAATCTTAACCGGTAAGTTAGAATTTCTAACCATTAAAAGGCCATAAAGATTATCTTTCTAAAAACATTCTTACCAACTTATCAACTCAACAAACTGAATTATGTAAAAGGAACGAAGAAATCCTATAAATATATGTGCAATTTATTAAGGATCGATGCACAAGCCAACCAATGTTTTGTAAATTCATATATTCTACAACTAAAGCCTCCGTAGTGTGGTGATCCTCAAAGCACGATTTCTGTAATTAACTCAAAATGAGGTCGATTATGCTTGCTCTCTAGCGATACTTGTTCAAACTGAAATGTCGGCAGCAACACTTTATTTATATGTGACCCTTCTCTTTTGAGATGGATTTATTTGGAATCTATATTTATTCAGCTTAGGTTCAATATTTAAAAATACTGTTGCTGTTGCGTTTAACTTACTTTCTAACTCAGTAAATCTGTCGATTATGTTCCCACCTATGTTCCTCTCTCATGAGTGTCATTTTGAAGATCTAATTTTTTTATAACATCATCTTCACATAATTCTTTTTCACATTGATACATTTTAAGAAACATCTTTGAAGTATTTACTTACATTGTTATTTATTGATGCTCTCTCATTAAGTTCTGGTAGTATTTTATTATTAACGGATTTAAATTTCCTGGCGAATATAAACCCTGCTGACGACATCCCAGACACGGTGTTTGAGTTTGTTATTATTCTGAAAACACTCAGAAATTATTGGGGCATTAAAGTCATCCAACTCCTATCACTCTGACTTTTAGTGGCTTTCAAACGTATCGACAAAACGTTTGGCTTGTCCGTTTGATTTTAAGTGATAATAGGACTTTTTAATATGTTCTATTGCTAATAATTTTAGAGAACTTTAAACTCATTAGCCATGAATCGTGTTCCATTACCTGAAAAAAGAGAACATTGCAAAAATCTCGTATAAAAATTATCGTTACCTCTGTAACATTACCATATTTCTAGCCATTCTACTCGGTGCATGTGTGAAAACACCCGTTTTTTTTTTATACATATATGAATAATAATGGACAATATCATGTGTATAGTATACATTCTCTACCAGTGTGAATTTATGAAACTTTTTTCATAGCAAATGTCATGGCGAATTCTTCTAGAAATAAAATATACACATGTATGATTGAGATTCGATATCCTCTATAAGAGCACTAAAAACAAAAATTACATCCTTATGCTAGTGAAATGCTTATCTAGGATTGATTTAAAAGCAACAATAAAAAAAGCAATTCTAGATTCAGTGACACATCTGATGGGAATTTCAAAGCAGACTGGGCGACAAAACCCAACAGGAATTAAACCTTGATAATAAATGTAGAATCCATTATGTGAATCTGAAAAAAACTGATAGAGATAGTTTTATTAAACAGAATTGTCAGAACGGCTGAAAGGACAACGAAAATAACGAGGTTCATAAAATAAAACAGGTCTTGGGATAATGGAGGCACGCTTTCCCAAAAGTAATACGATCTCTAGTAAATTTGGCTCGGGCGTACATATCCACGCATAACTCATCCGTTTTTTTTTTTGTTAATCATATCGCCTGAAGCAAGGCACGTTGCTACAACTGGTACCCAGAGGGTTACATAGGAGGAAAGTTATGAGAAATAGTAATAGGTTATAGGGAGTATCAGAAAGTGGGTAAGAGGATGTGAATACTGATGAGAGAGGAGTGGATAGAGAAAGAAGCATGAGAGGGAGGATGCAAGTTAGTGAGCTAGAAGATGGCTATTTTATTTACATTTAAATTCTTATTGCTGTCGGGGAAGCAGGTAAACGGAACGGAATTCCACAGGTGGTCTGTGCGATTAAAGAAGATGGTGGAGTAGAAACTGTGTTTACATTTTATTTATTTCACAAAGGGTGAGACGTAGTTGTTAATCTTGTGGCTCGAGTACATATATTCATACATAGGGTGCACCAGAGAGCTAAGTACATAGGAGTAGAAGCCGTGAAAGTATTTGTAGAAGAAACACAGAGAAGCCACATTGTGCCGGTGAGAATGTCACTGTATCTGAACTGCCAAGTCAGGATAGATTCTCCGTTGGATTTTGTAATGTTACTCACTGAAGAAAATGGTGAACTACCAATGTGCAAAATATGCCAAGTATCCCTTACGGTGAAACAAATTGATTGGTCTTATCATCTGTAAAGAATAAATAATTCAAGGACCTAGCATGTAAAAATTATTTGATTATATTAAAGGAAATAAGATTTTACCAATATATAGAACACTTACAGAAAGTAGAAATATATGTAAAACTATCTGCAGTTAAATGCACACCATTGTGTTCAAAATTTATTTATTTGAAGCCATGCAGTTTTAATAAAATATTTCTTCTTCTTCTATGTGCGTTGTCACTTCAGGACGTAGACAATCATGGCCTTTTAGGTCTCCCTATTCATGGTAGCTCTGAGCACACTTTCGCCTGTGACACCACGAAACCCCATTCTGCTTAGGCTCTTCAAATATGTTATCCGCTGCTTTCCTCTTTCTTTTTCCCCTCTATCTGGCCGTTTAGTATAAGGTTCTCTAAGTTCTCCTTCCTCATTGGATGTCACAAGAACTTTAGTTGTCTTTTCCTGATGCACAATATTAATTTCCTTTTTGATCCAACCTCATCATTGTAGTACCAAATTTCAGCTGGTTCTGTAGTCCCAAATTTCAGCTGCTTTAAGATTTTCCTTCATTTTTTATATTTCCAGCATTCACTTCCGTATTGAAGAAATGGCATCACATAGCAATGTAGTACGCTCTTTTTTGTTTCTAGTGAATATTCATAGTCTCTTAGATTTCAGAATTAAGTAACCCATAGATGTGTTAATATGCCGATAAACAAAATCTATCTACAATTTCCTCATGCTAAAACAACCATTAATATGTTTTTATTAACTAATTACATTTTTTCTTCTAGGAAGACAATCGTTGCGATTAAAAGCAAATATCGTGGTGTTGTGGTATGTATATATGATCTGCATTGTTGAAAAAATTGTTTATGCGTCTGCCTTGAAACCTTTCGCTCACTTATCTCTTAAGTATCAACACATATATTTATCGATAATTAATATAACTATATTAAAACAGATTATATAAAATTAGTATATCGTTCTCGAGACAATGCCTAGGAATTTTATGTCAAATTATGAGATGTTTTACATAAAAGGTTTGCTCCAGAATCTCCTCTGAACGTAAAATCCGTTAACATATTGACAGCAGATGATCCTAGGGAACATGATGATCCATCAATATGAGCTTAATTCTGAGGTAACGTCGTGATTTTAAAAAAAATGGATTATTACATGAATGTTCATGTGAGAGAATGAAATAATCGTTTTCTGAATTAACCAAGATAGACAACTAACACAAAATTTATACCCTACTATTTAAAGAATAGTTAGCATTATATTCTAACAAGAATTTTGCCATCATCTTTCTGTTGCTAGCTTTCTTACGTTAACGTCTTTTATATTCTACAACTATTAAATAGCATGAATTGGAGATAGAATATAACTTCTAAAAAAGTTTGAACAAGGAATACTATCTTTTAAAAGCAGGCAATTATGTTACATTCACGGAATGAAACAAAGAACTGGAGGTAGAAAACAATTACAAGCGGAAGATTAAGTAGAAATCCTACTCACAAATGATGAGGAAATTTATAAAATTTATAAAAAAAGAAAAAAGAAATTGCTGTATAAATGTTTTTCCGGGACATATCAATAAAAATATCAGAGGATTATTGCTACACATGTTCATAAAAATAATATATTTTGATGAAGTATATATTTTGCTACTATTATTACTATTGTTGTTGTCATTCGTGCATCTCATTCTTAAATCTTATGCACAGAATAATGTCTTAATTACAATATTATAACCTTCAACATATTAACGTAAGAATTTGATGCAATGACAAATTGATTATTTACCTAATTATTTATTTGTTTGATTTATATTAACTGAAATAGAAATATTTCTCCAATGATGTTACTTTCAGCGTGAGAGCATCTACCGCAAAGGAAATTAATACATGTTCTCTCGACGATTATTTGGATGCAAATTGCACCACGTTTTTAACCAGTCACTCCTTCCAGATGTCACATGACATTCTTGTCTAATCGAAACAAAAATTTATGAATAAATGTGGGAATAAAATTCTGTCTTAGGTAAGAATTCATTGTTGTCAAATAAATTCGGAGTTGATACTTTTTGGGAGAAGATATTACTTAGGTAAATGAGAAAAATTGCAGAAAACATTTAGCGTAAAGATATTTTATGTTGAAAGACCCGAACCATTACAATCATCAAAGTTAATTGTAAATACCCTTGTAACATCTATGAATCTGTCTGTTCTACTCCAATTAAGGGTTAGTTAGTAAAACTTGTATTATTAAGTATTTTCCAAAAACTCTTCTCAAAAGTTTTTTGTGATCTCATTATAACCAGAAAAAGATTGAGAAAACAGAGAATACAGATCAATCAATCCATTTAGGGAAATAGGTGTTAATGTGATAATTGATCTCTGAATTAAAACTTTATTTAGAGAGACAATGTTTAGTGAGAATGGTTCGAATGGAAGTAGATTTGCTTGAAGTGTCGCAATCACCAAAATCAGTTGATAATCATTAAAAATGAAAATGAAAACCTCATCATAAACAAGAAACAATGGATATCATACTCCTTCTGTTTGAAAATGTTTAAGGAGTATGGAACAGTCTATACATAGACTTATCTACACCTTATATGAAAATAAAATATTTAAATCGGAATATCGCCAAGGAAAATAAGATGAGTAAACTGATAAACTAGATACGATTATTCCCCTTTCCATTATCGTTTCCCCCCCGCACCACATACCATTTACGGAGATGTGGTCATTATTATTACTATTAGTGGTAGCAGTAGTAGTATGTGTGTGTGTGTGTGTGTGTGTGTGTGTGGATTTAAAATAATCTTAAAAGAGAATAATTTTAATTGCCTAGAAACTAAGATACTTTCGAGATCTATAATTAAAAAGGGCTCTCTAAGAGGTTATTTACGTTTGTGAGATTTCGTTTAATTTGAGATTGCTTTGAGGATTATATGGGCAGTTCCGAAGAAAAAAAATTGTATTCCTCAGATGATTATGTGGCCACAAGTTTTACTCACATGATTATTTATCCCAACCAGAGACCTAAAGTCAGAAATGGCTTCATGATATTTTCAACAAACCGTTTTTGCAAGGGATCACATTACAGAATCTATCAGAACATTTTCTAATTTTTCCAAGGGTTTCAAATACAAATAGAATTTTAATGTCCTCATGTTCCACACTTTTGAGATTTTTCATTCATTCATTCTATTTTTATAGATTTTTATGGTCTTCAAATATATGTTACCTTATGCAATGGCTGCAATGTCAATAAAAAAAGCATACGTTGTTTGTGGCTATTGATAATGTTGTCTTGTTGTTTGGCATTGATTTGTCTGAATATATGTATTTTAAAATCCCATAAAATTGTTACAGTGTCCTGGGGCTGTAATCCGGTCTGAACAATGGTTATATCAATTCCTTACAGTTTTACCCATAAAAGAGGCATATTGTCTAGTGCAGGTTTTGATAAACTGCATGATAGTGAGATTTATATTCAGAGGTTACCAAAACATGTAATGTTTTCTGGATATTTATCACAGAATTTGTTTGTGTGCTTGATAATTTCTAGAAAGCAAGCATTGGTTCTGCTTTGTTTAATATTGGTACATTGTCGGCATATATCAGTTTGTTTTAATATGTGCAGAACATTGGCCATAAATAGGCTAACATTGCCGTCATTTTTTCATTTGGTTCAATGTGTTTGGCTTTGCTTTTTAATCTCTTTGTCATTAGTCTGGGAGTATTATCTTTTAATTGCTCTTCTTCGCCATCGTGAAATGGTTTGATTCCTTTTATTACTGAATGAAGTGTTTTCTTTCGTTCATGCTCTTTAAAAGTAATCATCATCCAGTTTAATGTAGTTTTAAGGTATTTGTAAAAACCGATTCTTTTAGATTTGTAAAACACTTCAAGTTAATCTAATCCTCTGACAGCTCCGTACCTGGACACATACAGATGATCAATATCGTATGCGGGGACGAAATCATACGCATTACGAGAAGCTTTCCTGTTTTGGCACAAATTCACATAATGATAACAATGTTCATTTTAAGGAAATCAATAATTACAGTAATATTTATTTATACATTAGATTATTATTTTTATAAGCTTATTTCCCGATCGATGCTATTATTTTTTTATTGATTGATAAGAAGAAAATTCTTTAAAACTGAATAAAATGAGAAGAATACATTTAATTTTGTCGGGAAAAATAAAAGAATTAATTTTATATGCCTATAATGATCGTAGAAATAACATTGTGGTCCTGTTCTGAAGATTGCATTGCTCCAGTTTAATCTGCAATGTGGGAATTTCCTGTCGTCGCCTACCTCAGATTTTGTTAGGGCCAGGCAAGCAATAAGAAAAATGAGGTCGCTTTTCCACTCAGCAGGCAAGGGCTGAGGACTCAGTCGAAATGCATAACTCATATAATTTTCACTTCGAGCTGATAAGAGAGGGAGAACTGAATTCACGTCGCTACCTTTTCCAGCCTGTTTTTTTGCCTTTTCAATAAAACCGTGGTGAAAGACAAAACAAGTAAATTGTAAAATGGGCCCGTGATTTTGCAAGAGAGGATTAGTTTGAGTTCGACAAGCTGCAAACTAACGTAAGAAGTGTGATATTAAAATATCAGCTGGCTGATTGAGCGACTCTTAGCATTGAATTTGTTTATAATGTTTATAAAAATTGGATATATATATATATATATATATATATATATATTATAAAACTACATATATGTCCTCCTCGTGTTAAATTCCTTTCGCTGTCTAGCATGAACCGGGAACCAGGGAAAAATATACCGACCCTGCGTGAGTCACTTGATAACAGACAGTCCTACTTTGGCCGGTCCAAGACCAAACAAACACAGCGTGAGCAGAGAGGTAGATGTTCAGGAAGTATACGTCCGGAGATCAAGTTGTATTTTGACATAATTCTAATTATCATGGTAATAATAATACTTTATATATTTATATATTAAATTCACCGAACAAGCGTAATCTAAGGGACAAAAATATGTTAGAATTTTTTCTATTTTCTCAACGAAAACAACAGTCATGACTATGAAACACCGATAATAACAATAATATTAACAAGTTTGCTTTATATCTGTGAATTCACAAACAAAACAAACAACATTATTGCTTTTGAAAATGAAGGAACCAAAAAGATGAAAATAAAACAATTCAAAAATAGTTTTCATACAAGTTTGGAAAATATACAACTGATAAACAACTCAAAATTCTATCAATGAAAGTAGATAAACACAGAATAATTTGTGAAATGAGAACGATGGACTACCGTAAACTAGTTAACAAAAAAGTGTAATAATAACAAAGCAGAATGTAAGATATAGACAAGGGTGAAAACAGCTCTTAATGGAAAATTAGACAACAGTTTTTGGGAAATTTTTTAATTCAATTAGTTCATTGTAAACATAAGTTTAACTTGAGTTTCAGGTTAGAAATTTGAATCGAATGTAAGCGAAAATATAACCCATCATGCGAGGAAACACACTAGTTTTTTAAGGTATTGAAAATGACATTTACATCGTGAAACAGCTTTTAGAGGTAGATCAGTGAAAAGATCAGCGACAAAGCATTATTTGTTTTAAATGTTTACATATCATTTGCATACATGTTTACCAATCAACTGACAATGTTCATAGGAAGATCGTAAAAGAGGAAATTATAGACTTGACAGGCCTCCGTGTTGATGTCATGGGCTTCGAAAGTCTTCTTCATATTTGCACAGAATTTATCCCACTAAAGGGTTCATATAGAAAGATGACTATCGTGTTTAATTTATATAGGAAGGATTATCGTTTACTCGCCAAATCTAAGAAGACTAAAGGAAAACAATTGTTCTAGCAAACATGCAGGCATATGAATATCAAACCCAACGGGAATTGGATCTCTGATTAAAATTTCCAAGCCGTTATACAATGCATATCCAAGCTTACAATACCAGGAATTTAAAAGCGATTACCCAATTAGGTAATGATCTAAATAGACGTACCATAAATACAGTGATACTGTGGGAATAGGTATTTGAACGATGTATGACATTAAGCCTCTATGTATGTCAAAAAAGGATAAGTAAAACAATATGAAGAATAAGGCAAAATTCTAAGAAAGTGAAAAATTGATATTCTTGGATATATTACGAAGGAAAAAAATCCCATAAAATAATCCCTCAAATGCAATGATTATTTCAATATATGCGGGAACATTAACAAGATAGTAGATTGAGAGAAGAAGAAAAGATACTGGATCAAAATCTTTTTAGAGTATTTAAGTTCGTATGTAGGCTTATGTTTTCACAGGGTTTTGTAATCATATTTTACCAATTAATCAGGTCAGTTTTACAAATCTCATTTCTTTGAAATATACCTAAAAAACCGAACTATATAAGTTTTAAAAAAAAACTTGGTGATACTAAAGTCAAGAAGCTACAAAAATTAAAATACCTAAGAATTATTCTAACAGAAGATGGAAAGTGAAACACAGAGATCCGAAGGCAAATTGGTCTGGCGATAGACGCGTTGAGTAGAATATTATAGACAGGAAAATTTTGCTAGAAACGATTAATGTATGGCTATGTGATGTCAGTTCTTCAATATGGCAGAGAATGCTGGAAAATATCATCAAAGATGAAAGAAAAACTTGAAGCAACTGAAATATTGTTCTACATAAAAATGCTGCGGATATCACTGATCGAGCATGTAAGCAATTATGAGGTTTTGGAAAGGATGGAAACAAAAAGGATATTAATACTGAACATCAGGAAGAGACAACTAAGTTTTCTGGGACATGAAATGAGGAAGAAGGGCGTGAAGAACGTGATACTAACAGGTCATATAGAAGTTAAAATGACAGCGGAAAGCAGCGGATAACTTATTTGAAGGGCCAGAGCAGGTGGACGACAGAACGGGTCTTGCGTGGTGTAACAAGAGAAATCGTGCTAAGAGCCACTAAGGATATAGAGAAGTTGAAAGCCATTATCGTCTATGTCCTGCAAGGACAAGGCACAAAGAAGAAAAAGAAGAAGAAGAAGAAGTAGAAGAAGTAGAAGAAGACGAAGACGAAGAAGAAAAAGATATAACTGGACAATATCAATGAAAATGAAGGAAAATATTAAGAATAAGGAAAAATTGCATGACAATTAGGAAGATCGTAAAAGACGCAGTTATAGCCTTGACAGGACACCGTGTTGATAGATAAGGACCTAAATAGATGTTGCATAAATACGGTGATACTGTGGGAATAGTTATTTAAACGATGTAAGTCCTTCAGTTCTAGATATGTCAAAAAGGAAGAAGAAAGCATCGACAGAACAATATGAAAAATAAGGAATATTTTAAAGAAAGTGAAAGATGGATATTCTTGGATATATTACGAAGGAAGAAGGTCCAGAAAATTAATCTTTCAAATGATATATTTATCGCAATATATGCGGAACAAATTCGTGTACCCTAATTAACAAGATGGTCGATCAAGGAAAAGATGAGTAAGTAGTGGTTGAAAACTAAATTAATGCCTCAAAATTAAGTAAGGCGTTGAGAGTGTTCATAATTATGAATGAATTTAAAACATAAGCAGGCTTATGTTTTCACAGATATGTTTAAGCATATTTAATCATTTCACCACGTCAGTTTTATCAATCTCATTTTTCCGAAATATACCTAAATAACCGAACTATATAAGTTTAACAAACACCAGATGGCGGATACTAAAGTCAAGCAAGTACAAAAATTAAAATAGATGAGATGAGTTTTAACAGAAGACGGAAAGTGCAACACAGAGACACGAAGGCGAATTGGCATGGCAATGGATGCGTTCAAGATGTTGCGTAGAGTATTAAGAAACAGGAAGATTTCGCTAAAAACAAAGACAAGAGCACTGGATTATTATGTGATGTCAGTTCGACAATGTAGCAGTGAATGCTGGATAATAACATCGAAGATGAAATAAAAATTAAAGCAACTAAAATGTGGTTCTACAGGAAGATGCTGCGGATATCACGGAACGAGCCTGTGAGCAGTGATGTGGTTTTGGAAGTATGGAAACGAAAAAGAGATTATTACTTAGCAAGAGGAAGAAAAAACTTAAGTTCTTGGAACATGTAATGAGGTAGAAGGGCTTGGAGAACCTGATACTAACAGTTCAGATAGAGGGAAAAAAAGAAAGGGAAAAGCAGCGGATAATATATTTCAAGGCCCGGATCAGGTGGTGTAAAAGCCACCGGGATAGGGAGACGTCGAATGCCATAATCGCCTACGTCTTGAAAGGATAAAAGACATAGAATAAAGAAGAAGAAGAAGAAGAAGAAGAAGAAGAAGAAGAAGAAGAAGAAGAAGAAGAAAACATACGTATGCATATACAGTGAAAAAAACACACACACACACACGCGTGGATTATATTGTTCACGTAAATGATATTTGAGAAGAAATCGATTATTCTACATTTAAAAAGTCACTGTTGCCAAGTTTAAAAATATGAGAAAGATTAATAATTTAATTCTTTTAAAATGCACACTGAAAATTGTATATTTTTTTAAGAGAGTAAAGTAATTTATAGTTATAATGAATTGACGAGAATGTTTGCATTTTGTACCTAGACAAAATTTTCTAGCAACTTTAATACACACAAGAATAAAAAATTTCAAAAGAAAAACAGAGCAAGAATGCAAATAAGTGTTTTTATTAATCACGATGCGGGGAATTTAAATTTGCAAAGAGTTTTTCTCTATCAACTCTAGTTTTCTTGTGTCATATATTTTTATTATACTGCATATGTATTCAAAGTACAATGTGTTTAATTTAACTATTACAGAGGCATGTTACAAAGAAAATAACATAGATACAAAATTATTGAACGAAATTATTGGAAATTATATACATGCATATCACAGTAGAGCAGACAGAAATTAGATATCGTGAGATTTATTTCAGTATGTCACCAAGATCATCCATTTTACACGACTTATTAAACATGTCTTGGTTATTTACAGCCAGGTATATTCATTTATATTGTAAGTATTTCTTCTTGGGTTAATGATGCTTTAATAAAACCTGTTTTTTACAGACCCTGATACTCTGAAGCAATCATCCAGCTAGTTCATGACCAGAATCAACGTTACTAATGCTAGATGGTATTACAGGAACTTGTGTTTTAACATGATTTTAATGTAAGCCATAAATATTGATTAAGTAAAAAGAATTTCTATTCAGAAATTGCAGGACATGTGCAATGTTTTATTATTAAGAACAGATTATTTTTAATAATTTATTCAATTCATGTAAAATTTTTCCTGGCTAACGAACGTTTTCTTTTATATCACCTCTACTTTTCTTGTTTTCTCATATTTTTTTATTATACTGCACATAAATGCAAAATAAGGTCTATTTAATTTATCTGTTACATAGGCATATTATAAGGGGAGCAACATTGTTGATACAGAATATTTGTTTAATAAATTAACTAGAAAGTAAAGTACATACACATGACAATAAATCAGAAAGTCAGAAATGAGATTTTGACTGTTGCCAAGTTTAAAAATAAAAGAAAGATTAAAAATTTAATATTTTTAAAATGCCCACTGGAAAGTGTATATTTTATTAAGAGGTTCAAAAATTTAGAGTTATAATGCATTGACGAGAATTTTTGCATTTTGTAAAATTTCATCAATTTAACTAGACATAATTTACGATCAACGTTACTACACAGTAAGTAAAGTCTTTTTATTCATTATGATGCGGAGAATTTAAATTTCCGAATAGTTTTTTCTATACCGCCTTTAGTCTTCTTGTTATCACATAATTCTTATTATACTGCATATGAATTCAAAATACAATGTGTTTAATTTATTTATTGCATAGGCTTATTACAAGGAAAACAACACAGATACAGAGCATTTGTTGAACGAAATTAATTGGAAAGAAAAATACAAACACATCACAATAGAATAGAAAGTCAGAAATGAGATTGTGATGATATTGTGAGATTTATTTCAGTGTGACTCACAAGAGCCTCCATTTTGCACAGCTTATCAAACGTGTACTGTTATTAACAGCCATAAATATTACTTTAGATTGTAAATATTTTTTCTTGCGTTAACAATGGTTTAATGGGAACATTTTTATTAGCGTACTCATAAACGATGGGAGATTAGGTAGATTGCATGACCCTCACATCTAAGATTACAGAACCTGGAACTCTCAAGCAAAAACTCAACATTATTCAAGTTACATGGTAGTACGGGAACTTGGTTTTCAACATTATATTATATAGCCATAAATATTGATCCGGGAATAATTTTTATCCAGGAATTACAGGACATGTGCAATGATTTATTATCAATGAGACATTATTTTTTAAAATTTTATTCACTTCATATTAGATTTGTCCTGGAAAACTAAAGAAAAAGCAAATAGCATTAATCTACAATTCATTTAAAATTTTATATATTAGTTAAAATCATAAAAGTTTTTTGATTACATGCACAGACGGGCGCTGAAAATTGAATTTAATTTGTAGAAAAGTATTTATTTCCATAATATCTTAACTCTATGTCAGTTCAAATAATAAAATTTTCAATTAATAATTGTTTACGACAAGTTAATGATTGAATTTATTTTACAAGGTAACATCTGCTAAAAGGTATGTTCATCTTATATAAATAAGTAGCCACGTGAAGAAGTGAATCATTACAGTGGCAGAATTTTCACACCTATTGGTTTATTTGCTTTTAACTTCTTAAAACTGCGGAAAGAATTGTAAGTTTTTAACAGATTAAAATTTATACTTGTTACGTTTTATAATCGATCGATTTAGTTAACTTCTATTTGACATGTTTAATTATTTTTTTCGCTCTTTTTAATCTGTTTACATCTTATTCTCTTATTCTCTTATGCTCTTATTTCCAATTTTCTTCATAAGTTATTTTCTTACGCGTTTATGGGATATTATATTTGTTCAACAAACTAACATTTACCTGTAATTATTTGTGAATTTACTGCAACATATTCTTAAAACGATATTATAGTTTATCCATTATTCAGTCAATATTAACTAGACAATTTAAAACAAAACTTCTAATATGACTTTTAGCAATAAACCTAGGTATAGAAATTTAATGAGACAATTACTGGAGGGTTTAGGATTATATATAAGGCAGCAATCATTTCGCTATAATCCTGATTAACAACGCGGTGATCGATGAACACCCATCTAGGTAGAGACTACGCAAAACACACTGAGAATAAAGAGGAAATTTGTCAAATCAAATAAACACAAAACAAATATTTAAAGTGCGGCATGGTTTATGGAAATCTTGAAAGCAATATCAAAGCAATACATCATCCGAAACTTATTATAATTAAAACAAAACTGACCCTGGTACGATGTTGGTTGTAAATAGGTAATGTGATACTGTAAAATGTCACTTTGAATATTTAACAATGAGTATAAAACCTTCAACCTCACCAATTATAAAATGCATAAAGCAAAGTCTCGTAAAACAATAAAATATATTTTTTTAAATATCATCAATCTACATTCATCTACAACAGAGGAAACTTTTTTTCAAATTATGGTAAGGATAATTAGTACATATGAACCTAACTGTGCAAAGCATATATCTATAAATAATAGCACGATAACAAACAAACAGTCTGTAACAGATATATTGGCCAAAATGTTTTCAAAACAATTCTTTCAAAACACTCAATCTAAGTATTAAAATGCAAAAATTTAACAATTAAGATTAAAAAGAAATAAACAAGGAAAGTTCAAGAACTTATATATCTTATATATCGTATATAAATGAAAAAGTCATATGATTCAGCCGTAGGACAAGACAAGGTCCAGAATGCGTTCATAAAACTACACACAGATGCGTAATTAAATTTTTTATTGAATATATATATATATATATATATGTATATATATATATATGTATATATATATATATATATATATATATATATATATATATATATATATATATATATATATATATATATATGTATAATCAAAAGCAAATGCATTGAGCAATGGTAAAAAAACAACAACTCTCCCACAGATTCTTAAACTTCGAAATGAGAGTGAATGGTGAATTGTCATTTAGTTTGGCAGTATTGTTAGTCAGTAAAGGAATCAGTGATTTATAATGTGGCTTTTTAAAAAACAGGCTACAATACAGCACTTTGTTTGCTTAGTCAGCTTTTTAGTGGAATCCCTTATGACAATATAGAGGACGTGACTACTTTATTCTTTGGCTTGAAAAATCTTACAAAAGTAATTGAAAATATGGGATCATGCAAGATCTCCATGGCCTCGGACTAAAATGTAAATTCAGAAATAACTTTTTTTCGGGCAGAATAGATCCACGTTGGATCCATTCTGTCCAGGGCCAAAAAAACCTGAAAGAGCGTCAAATTAATTATAATGTGTCTGTCTATGTCTAGTATTAAACACATAATATTGCAAAAGTACTCAGTAAAGATATAAGTGGATCTTTGTAGAGAAATGTCATTATTTAATTTTAATTATCAAAAACTACGCATACCATAAAAATAAATCTACAGCGGCACATAAAATTGATATATGGGAAATATTTATTTTTTTATAATAGTTTCATCCCAAGTAAGGCAGTACTACCATTGGTGCGCCGTATATTACAGCGAATTTCTAATTTTTAAAAATCAAAACGAGAGCATTTTTGTAATAAAACAAACATCAAAATAATCAAAGTTTCCAATTCGAATGGATAGAAACCCATATCGTAAATAAGAACAAGTTCTGGGGAATAAGTACCGACAAGAAACTAGCTTTCATACCACATTTATATAACAGAAACAGGAAATGAAATAAACACATAAATCCTTTGAAAATGGTGAGCCAAGAAATTTGAAAGCAGACGACAAACACTGCTTAAATAATACAAAACATTAATCTGATCCAAGATGGTCTATGAACATTTCTTTACAAATCAGAAAATAAAATATATCCCAGAAGTTTGATATTATTGCCGGCAGCATTTTTAATATTTGTAGAAAGTTTGTATATAGCCAAAAAACTTAACCAAAACCTTCACAGGAAAAACTAGCCATACAATACTATATAAAATTAAAGACATGTCCCTCTAACTCTCAATACACTATCACATCAAATCTAAAACACAAAGGTTTTTCCGACAAAGTTAACTACATGAAAGTATAAAGTATCAAAAATATCTGTAATTGCAAATATATAACCACGTTTAACTTAAATTTAGATTAAAGCAAAACATACGTCAAAATATACTGCTTATGCTTTACGTTATCCATAGAATAACTGATATTTCACTAAACAAAATCAACCTGAACAATCTACAATCTTCTCACGACAAAATTGGCATTAATTTCATGTTTTTATTTCTTCATTTCTTTTATTTTAGGAAGGTTAGACTTTGTATTTATGCGTAACCCATAGATATGTTGATATGCCGCTAAACAAATTTAATCAAATTATAATTTTCTAATGTCACACCACGAATTCACTTCACGTATTTTTTTCTTGATCATGTATTTCATTCTTTCAGAAAGATGAACGTTGCAAATATGAAGTTACTGATCATTTCATTGTTAGTGATGGCACCCACTGTTGAAACATTCTTTTTTCCTCCATGCCCGTCAATTTGTCGTGAGGTATGTGAAGATAATGTGGAATGTAGACAGAATTGCCTTTGTGGCTGCCCTGTACTTACAGTAGGTTCATATTTTCTTCGCATTTAGGTTACCTGTTTTTACATAGCAAAAATTGCATGTTAATATTTTATATGAAAATAGATTATATTTAATAAGTATGTCATTATCTAGGCAAGGAAACTTTTCAGATGTCGATAAGGTTTGGCTTTAGACTTAAATTATTCACCGCAAGCATCCAGTAAGATAAAAAAAACATACTTGTAAAAAATAAAAAAATACCTTATAAAAAAAGAGAAGATATTTGAGGTTGCTATGTATTTTCGGAACATGAAAGACGATTATTTTAATACATTTTATTCGTGATAAATTCATGATTAATTAGTGTTTTGAGAATGAATAATTCGGTATATTATTATTATTATCATTATTATTATTATTATTATTAATATTATTAATAATAATAATAATAATAATAATAACAATGATAATAATAATGATAATTAATAATAATATTGCCAGCGCTCCGGAATTTCATGGCTAGTGAACAAAAAAACCTAAATTTTCCATTGTAATCATAATTTGATGTAATCATTGTATACACGGATAATTATTGCGTTTGTTTTACATAGAAGATGCGAAATTATTTATTCACTTATTTTTATTCTTTTCAGGAAGAAATAAACTGCGAAAAGCGATTATTTTTGAGTTCCTTCCCATGAGTATTTGGATCCAAAGAGCACAACCCATTTTCAAGGTGGTCACTTCTCTCAAATATCACATGACTTTTTGACTAATCAGAAGGAGAATTGTTGAATAAATACTCAACAATTCTTTCTCCAATGCTTATTTCCGTTGTCAAATTAATTTAGTGGGGACAGAATCTTTACGAAATTTAGAAGGATTATAGGAAACATTTAACATACGGCCACATGACGTTAAACCAACACTGAGATGAGTCAGTGGCCAGATGGGTGACAAATATTGAATACCATTTGCTGTATTACTTATTACATAAGAAAGACCGCAAACCTTGAGGTGCCTAATCAAAATATCCATCATAATAGGCCCAATACATTTCATATTTCACTTTCTTATTGAAAGGTTTCTTTTTTTTTTCTAAATTTACTTAAACTTGTACTTGTATTTCTTCTCATAATCGGCTGATGGTTTTCTTGGCATTCGTCCATAGACACTCTCTTCCAGTTCTTCTCGATTTTTCTTCTTCGTATGTGAAATATGAAGCTCATTCGCTCTCATAGACGCAATTTGAAATTATTTTTCTAAATGCTATTTTTGTGATGACAGTTTTCAAGACAAAATTTAGTATTTCATGACCACATTCGGATTACAGTGACATTTGCGTCATCTTGACTCTAATTTGATTTTGGCATAACAAATAAGTAACCCACACCTTGTGATGAAAAACAAGAATTCTACTGTTTTAAAATCATTCCTCCTATCGTGCTTTAAGATATTGTCAAACTTCTTAAAGTTTCTTTTGTGTCTGCTTTGTATACACACACACACACACACACACACACACACACACACACACATATATATATATATATATATATATATATATATATATTACGCTTTCACACACTGATTGAGCACTCTGGATGAATGGTAGACTTTAAAAAACAGTAGCTATTCTGGCATCTACGCATCGTTCATTCAGCAATGAATTAGAACGGCCTCAGGTAATTGGACGTGTATAATGATAATATACACGCTAAAAAGTCTGCCTCTTTCTAAAAAGCGCCTGTAGGTCAGAGGTAGAATCGCCGACTGACGCCAATGCGGTCGGATTTCAATCCTGGGTAAAAAGCGATCGACTGTCTAACCGTACTGATGAGCTGTGATAGAGTGAAGCATATCTGTCTGCGGATGACTAATATATATTTATTATAAACTATTTTTTAAAACATGTACAAGTTTTGGGATATATATCCACCACAAAATGTACATTTTGTTTTGACATTGGACTTAGAATATCTCATCAGGTGGTGTGGAAAGGATTGGAAGATCTCTTTTCTTATATTTGGGAGTTGTGTGTGGGATGTTGGCGGGGGTTAACGATAAGGGAATAAGTCTTGTAAATTGTCCGTTAGAAATTTGAAAAAAGTTGGTTAGGTAGGGGACATAGTTGATTCATGACAGTGTGTTTTATTACCGTCTGGCTAGCTTTTATTATTTGGTTTTATTAGAGGGGGAGAATAAGGAGGTGTAAAGGGTGGAAAAGGATGGGATTGAACCCATCTTTAATGTCTATTTGTACAACTATAGAATATTTTTGTATTTAAGCTCAGTTTTATAATTAATCTAATTTTGTATATTTAACCTTAATTTTGTATTTAAGAAATTACTTTTTTCTATAAAACTTTAAATTAGATTTGATTATAGTTCGTGGTGTGTGATAGGTAAAATTTCTCTCCCTCTCTCTTTTCCTTTTCTCTGACTCGAATGATTATTATGTACTCACATATATATATTTTTACAACGTCACCTGATCCTAAAAGCACGTTTCCATCGATTACATCAAAGTGAGGTCGATTATGCTTGTTCTCTAGCGATACATGTTTAAACTGAAATGTCAGCAGCGACACTTTATTCTTATATCAACCCTTCTGTTTTAGATGGCTTCAGCTAGAGCCTATATTTATTCAGCTTCAGTTCAATATTAAAAATTATGTTTCTGTTGTTTTTTCTTACAGTAAAACATTGGTTCAAAGATTTCTGAGGGCGTGTGTACGTCAAAGGTGTTGTAAAATATTTACAGAGGTAACTCTTTTCGAAGATTTTCTAAATGTCGGTTTTGTTTGCACCTATGTTCCTGCAACATGAATGTCTTTTTGCAGGACTGTTTTTTATATCGGCTTCTTCTCAGAATTCTTTTTAAGAAACATTTTTGAAGTATTTTTCTTTTTTTTTTTTGTTATTTCTTCATGCTCTTGCCTTAAGTTCTGGTAGTATTTTATTATAAACGGATTTATTCGTCCTGGCAAATACAAACTCTGCAGACGACATTCCAGACACGGCGTTTGAGTTTGGTGTTCTTTTGAAAACACTCAGAAATGATTGTGGCAAAAATTCATCTAACCCCTATCCCTCGGTTATTTTAGTGCCCTTTTAAACGTGTCGACAAACCATATGGCTTTCCATTTGACCTTTGGTGAACGTTGTAATTGATAAAAATTTTAGAAAACTTTAAATTCACTAGCTATGAATTGTGATTCATCATCTGAAACAATGAAGTAAGTTACACCGCCAGTTACTAGCCATTTAGTGTAAATATCGAATAACACTAGATAAACAGTGTAACAGCCCTGTGAAGTCTATATGTATTCTGGACCAAGGAATATCGGTTTTTGGCCAAAGTTGACATATTATAGTCGGTGAAATTGTTGGCACAACCTCTGCACGAGTTTACTAACTATTCGATCTAATGATCCATTTTTGACCAATACATACAAAACGTTATTAAACATTTCATCCTAGAAATTCCTTGATGTCCCCCGTGAAATTCATTTAACTTATGTTTTTGCAACGGTTCTCGTATCGCAATTAGTTCTGCGTACATAACTACATTATAGCATAATTAAAATGCGTTTTTTTTAGTAACATGCACTATTTTTAATTTCTTTCTTTCAATTTTATTTATGCTTTTTCATTTTTATGATAATGTCGCTTTAATCGTACTGAATTTTGTATTTCATCTAAGTTATAGGCAGTTCTCTTACTATATTATATAATATCTCTTTAATTTCGTTTTCGGCTCTAATTGTAATGCAATCTCTAGTAAATTTGGCACGGCTGTACATAACCGCGTATACCGCATCATATCGCCCAAAGCAAGGCAGTTTACTGTCACTGTTGCCCAGGGGGTTATATAGGAGGATAGTTATGAGAAAAAGTAACAGGTTATTGGGGTTGTCAGGAAGTGGTTAAAAGAAGGATGAAAATACTGATGAGAGTGGAATGGATGGAGAAAGGAGAGAGAGAGATAGATAGATAGATAGAGAGAGAGAGAGAGAGAGAGAGAGAGAGAGAGAGAGAGAGAGAGAGGATGCAAGTTAGTGAGTTAAGAGATTAATATTGACTATACAAGGGAATTCCACAGGCGGGAAATGCGAGAAAATAAGGTGCTGGTGTAAATTTGGGTGAAATTATTTGCAGAAGAGACATAGGGAAGCCACATTGTGCCGGTGAGAAAGAGTCTGTCTCTGGTTTGCCTGGTCGAGATCGATCACATTACAGATTCTCCGATAGATTTTGACAAGTTACTCGCTGAATGAAATGGTGATCAAGCAATGTGCACAACATGCCAAGCTTCCCTCACGGTGAAACACATTAAATGGTCTTACTTATCTTCTGTAAGTCATAAATACTACAAGGAAACAAACATTTAAAAATTACTTGATTATATTAAAAAAAATAAGATTATACCAATACGTAGAACACCTACTGAAGATAGAAATATATGTAAAACTATCTGAAGCTGAATGCATACCATTTTCGTAGAAATAAATTTATTTGAAGCCATAAAATGTTAATAAAAATATGTAGATTTTAGAATTAAGTAACCCATAGATGTGTTAATGTGCCGCTAAACAAAATCTATTTACAGTTTTATCCTGCTAAATTAATGACTAATATCATGTTTTTTATTACTTAATTACATTTCTTTCTAAGAAGATGAACGTTGCGATTAAAAGAAGCATGATTCTTTCGTTGTTAATGAGAGAGATTGAGCAGGAATAATAAAGCAGATATGCATGAGGAAATAAAAGAACTGACAGGGAAAAAACTTGCTCTTCAACAGGATGTATAAAATCTAAGGATGAATAAAATCTAAGGATGGAACAATCATTTTGGAGAAAGAGGAAATACTACAACGATGGGAAGAATATATAAAAGATCTTTTCCACGACAAGAGAGAACAACCAGTAATACGCAAAGATGAGTACAGACCGGAAATATTAAAGTCTGAAGTGAGATCTGCAGTAGCCAAACCGAATAGAAACAAAGCAGCTGGACCAGAGCTGCTGAAAGCTCTGGAAGAATTTGGTATAGAGAAAGTTACTGAAATAATAAACGAAATTTATAATAGTGGGGTAAAACCAGAGGACCCCAGCAAGTCTATCTTCATAGCACTATCTAAGAAGCCAGGAGCAAATGAGTGTGAACGCCACAAAACAATCAGTTTAATGAGCCATATAACAAAACTGATCGTCCAAATCCTGATGAATACAGCAAGAATCATAATCAGACCAGAGATAGGACAAGAACAGTGTGGTTTCGTTAAAGACACAGGAACAAGGAATGCTATATTTATGATTAGGATGCTCTCTGATAAGGCAATACAAATGAAGGACTTACACCTATGCTTTATTGATTATGCAAAGGCGTTTGACAAAATACGCCACAAAGAATTGATGGAGATGCTCGGCAGCCTGGACATATTTGGTAAAGACTTGAAATTAATCAAGAATATTTACTGGCAACAAACCGCTTGCATACGGACAGGTAATGAATTGAGTAGATATACAATAATGGAAAGGGGCGTAAGTCAAGCATGTGTCTTTACACCGGATCTGTTCAACTTGTACAGCGAGAACATTTTGAGGACCCTAGAAGTTATGCTTGAATTCATAATCGGAAGCCACAATTTAAACAACCTAAGATACGCAGATGATGCTGTGCTGATAGCAGACACAGAAAGGAAACTACAAGACCTCCTTTATATTTTACAACTATCAAACAGCATAAATTGGAGAGGAAAAATGTTTCAACATACTTTAAACAAGGATTACTATCTTTTAAAAGCAGGCCACATACACCCTATATATTACTTGGTTCATACTAATTATGTAACATTCACGGAATGGAACAAAGAACTGAAACAAGAGAAAAGTTACAAGCTGAAGATTAAGTTAAAATCAGAGTTGCAACGTATGAGAAAACTTATAGAATTTATGAAATAGCAAAAAAAAAAAAAGAAATCTTTAGGTGTAAAAATGTTTTTCCGCGACATATCAAGAAAAATATCAGAGAATTATTGCTACGCATGTTAATCATAATAAAATATTTTGATGAAGTATATTTTTCGCTATTTCTATTACTATATTTGTTGTTTTTATTTGTGGATCAAATTCTTAAACCTGATGCACAGAACAATGTCTTAATTGCAATATTATGACCTTCAACATATTAATGTTAAAATCTGATGCCATGAAAATGTGATTCCTTGCGTAATCATTTATTGTTTTGAATGACATTAAATGAAACAGAAATATTTATCCAATTATGTTACGTACATTTAGCATGATAGCATCTGCCACAAAGCAAGATAATACATCTCCTCTCTACGATTATATGGATCCAAAGTGCACGATATATTTTCATCGTGCACTTTGGATCCGTATAATCGTAGAGGAGATGTATTTCAGATAAGACAATGACTTTCATTTCTAATCGGATCGAGAATCTATGAATACATATGGGAATAAAATTCTTTCTTACGTAAGAATTAATTGTTGTCATATTAATTCGGAATAGATACTTTTGGGGAGAAGATATTCCTTACCTAAATGAGGAAGATTGCAGGAAACATTTAGCATAAAGATATTTCATGTTGAAAGACCCGTACCTTTACAATCAACGAAGTTAAGTCTAAATAATTTTGTAACATATATGAGTTCATCTATTCTACCCAAGTCTATAGGTTAATTAGCAAAACTTGTATTAAGGGCTGAGAAAACGAATCAATCAATCCGAAAACATTTAAGAAAATGAGCTTTAATGTGATAATTGATCTCTTAATTGAAACTTATTTTAGGGAGACAATAAATTAGTGACAATTGTTCGAATGAATGTAGATGTGCTTAAAGTGTCGCAAAGTCACTGATGCCTCCTCAACAGGTGTTTACCCGTGCAACCAGACTGGCAACTGGGTCCCACCCATTCACAGTCAGGTTAGCCAATTGCAGACAATTCTACTCCTGCAGCTTCCTCTCTCGCACTTCCCGCCTGTGGAACTCACTCCCGTATTCTTGCTTTCCTGACGGCTACGACCTCCAGAAATTTAAAAGCAAAGTTAATACTCACCTACTAACCACTGGACTCTAGCTCTCTCCCCTCCCCTGTATAATCTTCACTTTCTCTCTGCCCATGTATCTGTCATTGCACCTGCTTTCTCAGCTTTCTATTGTTCCTTTCTAACTAGCTTGTACTCCTCACTCTTTTCTAATTAATCTTTCTAAATTTATGTAACCCCCTGCACATCAGTGGCGTTTCTGCCTTGCTCGGGGTGAACTGATTAAAAAACAAAAACAAAAAAAAACAAACACCAAAATCCATTGATAATAATAATAATAATAAATTAAAACGCCATCATAATCAAGAATCAAGGGACAAGCTACTCCTTCTTTTCCAAAGAGTTTAAGGAGTATGGACCTGTCTATAAGTAGACCTATCTACACCTGATAAGAAAATAATATATTAGAAACCTGAATATTGCCGGTGATAATAAGATGATTAGAAGTACAGAGTAAATTGATTAACTTGAAACGACCATTCCTCTTTCCATTATCGTCTCTCTCCACCACTTAACATTTAAGGACGGTGTAGTCATTATAACTATTATTAGTATTAATATTATTATTATTTTTGTTATTATTATTATTATTATTAGTAGTAGTAGTAATAGTAGTATTTGTGTGTTTACATTTACAATAATCTTAAAAGAGAGTAATTTTAATTGCCTACAAACCAAGATACTTTCGTGATCTATAATTAAAAAGGGCTCTCCAAGAGTTATTTATTTACGTTTGTGACATTTCGTTTAATTTGAGATTTCTTTGAGGATTATATGGGCAGTTCTGAAGAAAAAAAATTGTATTCCTCAGAGGATTATGTGGTCAGAAATTTTACTCACATGATTATTGATCCCAACCAGAGACCTAAAATCAGAAATGGCTTCATGATATTTTCAACAAACGATTCGTGTAAGGGATCGCTTTACTGAATATACCAGAACATTTTCCAATTTATTCAAGGTTTCAACTACAAATAGAAATGTTTATGTCCCCTTGTGTCAGACTTTTGAGATTTTTAATTGAAGGTCTTTCTATTTTTCTAGTTTTAGAAGATCCTCAAAGTTTATATAGCCGTATGCAATGACTGCTATATCTTAGTGATTGGAATTGATTAGTGTATGTGTATTTTAAAATCTCATATAATTGTTACAGTGTTCCCCGTCTGTAATCCAGTCTGGACGATGTTTACTTACAGTTTTAACCATAAAATAGGCATATTTGCCAGTGTAGGTATTGAAAAACTGTATCATAGAGGGATTTATATTCAGAGGTTGCTAATACTGTGTAATCTTATACAAGATGTTCAATGTTTTCTGGATATTTATCACAGAATTTGTTTGTGTGCTTGATAATTTTTACTAAGCAAACATTGGTCCTGTTCAGCAAGAATAAAACTTTACTTGTTGACTTTTAACACTGCACTACGTGAATACTGAGTAGTAAACGGTCTGCTCATATCAGTTTGTTATTGTACCTGTTGAATATTAGCCATAAATATGCTAACCTTGCCAGCATTTCTTCATTTGGTTCAATGTGTTTGCCTTTGCCTTTTTAAGCTCTTTTTTCTGCTCTAGTAGTAGTATATTATAATTGTACTTATTCGACATCTTGAAATTGTTTGATTTCTTTTATTACTGAAAGAAATGTTTTATTTCGTTCATGATCTTTAACATAGCTCATCATCCATTTTTCTATAGTTTCAAGGTATTTATAAAAAACGATTCTTGTAGAGTTATAAGACACTTCTAGTAAATCTAATCGTCTGACAGCTTCGTACCTGGACCCATACAGATGATCAATATAGTATGCAGTGACGAAGTCATTACGCATGACAAGAAGCTGTTCTGTTTTGCCATAAATTCGCATTATAATAACTATAGTCATGATAAGGAAGTTATTAAATACAGTAATATTTATTTATACATTAGATTATTATATTTACAAGCCTACTTCGAAAAGGCTGGTATTAGTTTTTTATTGATATAAAAGATGAGAAGAAAATTCCCTAAAATTGAATAGAATGAGAAGAATACATTTACTTTTGTCGGGAAATTGAATGAATTGATTGAGTCTGTGTAATTAGACGGTAGACATTACATTGTGATCATGTGTTGACGGTTGTCTTGCTCTAGGTCAAATTGCAATGTGAGAATTTCCTGTTTTCGCCAACCTGAATTTCTGGTCGGGACAGGAAAGCATAAGAAAGAGGAAATCGCTTTGCATTGAAGGACCGTAAACTCAGTCGAAATGGATAATTGATATAATTTTCACTTCGAGCTGCTAAGATTTATACAAAGATAGAAGATTGAATTTCCGTTGCTACCTTTCCCACCCCGGTTTTTTAAATTTACAGTAAAACAGTGTCTAGACTAATCGAGCCCGTTGATAACAGGCAGTCCTACTTTGGCCGGTCCAAGATCAAACAAACGCAGCGTGGGCAGATGTCGAGGTTCAGGCAGGACTGGCTCGAATACGCACGTTGATCCTATTATATATTTGTGACACCTGCCCCCGGCCGGCTCTCTGCCCCTAGTCCGGAACCTGTTGTGACGATGATGACCCGAATCTGAGTGGGTTGATGTTGTCGAAACGGTACCAATTATGACGACGCTCTCGGGTCTCTAATCGTGATGATCGCCTCGTCACAGCAGCTGGTCCTCAAGACGTCTGTTACAACAGTGAACTCCCCTACTCTCGCTGTGTTATTGATCTCGGAAAAGACATGTTGAAAACCCGGTAGCCGTCTCTCTACCACCTCAAACGAGTACGGCACCAAAAAACAAAAAAATAAAAATAAAAAAAAAATAAATGAATAAGTTAGAAGACGCCTGGATGACTTACAAAAAAGTCTTTTTCATATATATATAATTAATTATAAAAGCAGAATATACAATAGCCGAATTTCAAAGTTTACAACAGTGAGAAGGATGCGTTAAGTAGTCAGTGCTTTCGATTTCCCCCCCAAAAAAACAAAACTTTCGTTGAGAATAAACAGAGCTTTCAATTTTCCAAATAAAAAAAAAGTCTTTTCATAACAGTGCCAAGTTTCGTTAAGTATAATCAGAGATTTCAATGTTCCAAATAAAAAAGTCTTTTCACAGCTCTATACCGAAACTTTACGGAAACGGCCGAACTGGGACGTTCTGGTGATAATAGTAAATTCGTCTTTTCTCTTTCGCTCGGCAATAAGAAATCTCTTTTCAGTTAGTTTAACTCTTTCTCGGTTCATTCTGTTTCTATACATCCTTAGCTAGGACTCTATCGGAGGCGCAGTATTTGGCTTTACCTCTTTTAGGTTGATCGGCAGCAAACTTTTCTACGATTCTTTATATCTTCAGCCATGAGTTCTACGGAAGGTGACCAGTCTGTCTCTACGGCTGACACCCCAATCGGCATAACTCCCGGTTGGGAACTCTTTTCCCTCAGTTGTTACATCTCGGTTGAAACTCAACTACTCAGACTCTACTGGGTACCGACTTTTATAGTTGTCCCCAATTCTATTGTAGGATAGACTGAGTATATATGCGACTCAAAACTTTGATCAATGAGATTACTTTCCCCCTACACAATTTATGGTGGAGTTATATCATGCCCTTGTTTCAACCAACGAGGCAATACACCTATATGACGCAATTCTTTGTCCTCTTCTTCCCAATTATATCATCTTAGGTTTTCTATTAAATTAAAACAACTGAAAAAATTTATTCATGAAAGTAGATAAAAACAGAATCATCTGTAAGATTGTCCCCATTGATTATGAAAAACTAGTTAACAATTAAGTCTAAATTTGACAAACCCCTAAAACAACACAATATAAAATGCACAAAAGAGTGAAAAACATAGACACTAATCTAAAATTAGACAACAGTTTTCCGGAAATTTAAGTATTTAATTAATTAATTGTAAACATAACTTCAACTTGAGTTTCAGGTTAGAATGTTAATGAATCGAATATAAGCGAAAATTCAACCCATCATCTCAGTAAACAAACTAGTTTTTAAGGTATTAAAAATGACATTTACATCGTGATAAAACTTTTAGAGAGATATCTGTGTAATGGTCAGTGACAAGTCACTATTTACTTGGTCTAAATGTTTACATATCTTTTTAATACATGTTTACCAATCATCTGAAAATTTTTATAAGATCGTAACAGACGCAGTTATAGCCTTGACAGGATTCCGTGTTGATATCATGATCTTCGAGAGGCAATTTATTCTCCTAACGGGTTTATATAGGAAGATGACGATAGTTTACACGACAAGTATAAAAACAACTGTGAATTGATGTTTTAGATTGTGGCAAATATAATGCATCGTAAAAATGTTTCTAGCAAACAAGCAGGCAGATGAGCACAGTTTACATGTACATGGCAGATATAAAATGCAAACTGAAAGCACACATTGTAATGGAAATGAAAATGAAATGAGGAACTGTAGAAGACATAATGGACAGCTGTCAGCAAAAGGTGTGTGTTATGAAATGAATATGTCAAAATCATACAGATTTATATAGCTATCTATCAAGACAATATAGTAATATCCGAATATCAGCAGTAGCGAAGAATTCTTTCCAGAAATGTGTTATGATATAGAAAAATATATAAATAAGAATGTGAAACTGATAGGCAATATATAATCTCGTATGTCAGCAAATATCAAGAGATTTTCTTAAATATGAAGAAGATGTTTGTAGTTACTATTTAACTTATATTAGAAGAAGTAGATTAATACATTTCCCAAGGACATTCATGACGTTAGTGAATATAACAAGCCTAACGGAAATTGGATATCTGATTAAAAATTCCAAGCCATTATACAATGCATATCGAGGCTTATAATACAAGGTATTTCCAAGCGCTTACCTATCTAGGTAATGACCTAAATAGACGTTGCATAAATACGGTTATACTGTGGGAATAGGTATTTAAAGGATGTATGTCCCTAAGCTCTATGTATGCCAAGAAAGTATAAGAAAGCATCGACAGAACAATATTACGAACAAGGAAAATATTAAGGAAAGTGAAAGATAGATATCTTTGAATATATTACGAAGGAAGAAGGTCCAGAAAATTAATCCCTCAAATGATATGTTTATCGCAATGTTTGCGGGACAAATTTCCTGTAACATAATAAACAAGATGGTAGATCAGAGAGAAGAAAAGATACTGGGTCAAAACTAAATTAGTGCCTTAAAATAAAGTAACCCGATTAGACCGTTCATGATCCTGAAAGAATTTAAAACATAAGCAGGCTCATGTTTTCACAGAGATGTTTAATTCTATTTAATCAATTAACCATATCAGTTCTATCAATTTCATTTTTCTGAAATATACCTAAATAACTGAACTATATCAATTTAATAAACACAAGGTTGGAGATACTAAATCAAGCAAATACAAAATTTAAATACCTGGAAAGTGTTCTAAAAGAGGACGGAAAGTGAGACGCAGAGATCAGAAGGGGAATTGGCATAGCGAAAGACGCGTTTAAGATGTTGAGTAGAGTACTAAGAAACAGGAAGATTTTGCTAGAAACAAAGAAAAGAGTACTGGATTGTTATGTGATGTCAATTCTACAATGTTGCAGTGAATGCGGGATAATATCATCGAAGATAAAGGAAAAATTAAAGCAAATAAAATGTGGTTCTACAGAAGGATGCTGTGGATATCATGGATTGAGCAAGTGAGCAATGATGAGGTTTTTAAAGAATAGAAACGAAAAGGATATTAATACTTAGCAACAAGAAGAAACAACTGAAGTGTTTGGAACATGTCGTGAGGAAGAAGGGCTTGGAGAACCTGGTACTAATAGGCCAGATAGAGGGAAAAAAGACATGGGAAAGCAGCGGAAAAAATATTTGAAGAGTCGGAGCAGGTGGATGACAGAACAGGTGTTGAGTGGTGTAAGAGGAGAAAACGTCCTAAGAAGCACAAGGCATAGGAAGACGTGGAAAGCCATGATCGTTTACGTCCTAAAAGGACAAGACATATAGAGGATAAAGAAGAAACACAAGCAAACACACGTAAGCAGACACAAGGAAACAAACGCACAATCTCACACACACACACACACACACACACACAAACACAAACGTGTGGATTATAAAAGTGAAAACATATTGTTAACATAAATGACATTTGAGAAGAAATCGATTATTTTACGATTTTAAAATTACTGTTGCCAAGTTTAAAAACATGAGAAAGATTAACAATTTAATTGTTTAAAAATATATCATGGAAACTGTATATTTTATTAGGAGGGTCTAGTAATCTATAGTTATATTGCATTGACAAGATTCCCTGCATTTGATAAAATTTCATCAATAAAACCAGACATAATTTTTTTTTTTTAATCATTTCACCCCGAGCAAGGCGGAAACGCCACTGATGTGCAGGGGGTTACATAAATGTAACAAGATTAATTAGAAAAGAGTGAGGAGTACAAGCTAGTTAGAAAGGAACAATAGAAAGCTGAGAAAGCAGGTGCGATGACAGATACATAGGTGGAGAAATGGAAGGTTATACAGGGGAAGAGAGAGAGCTAGAGTCCAGTGGTTAGTAGATGAGTATTGATTTTGCATTTAAATTTCTGGAGGTTGTAGCCTTTAGGAAAGCAAGAATACGGGAGTGATTTCCACAGGCGGGAAGTGCGAGAGAGGAAGCTGCAGGAGTAGAATTGTCGTCTGCATTTGGCTAACCTGACTGTGAATGGGTGGGACCCAGTTGCCAGTCTGGTTGCACGAGTAAACACCTGTTGAGGAGGCATCAGTGACTTAAGCTCATCCGAGCAGAAGCCATGAAAGTATTTGTAGAAGAGACAAAGGGAGGCCACATTTCGACGATGGTGAAGTGGCTGCAGTCGAGTCGCCAGATCAGTACCTATCACATTACAGACTCTCCTTTGGAGCTTGTCAAGAACACTGAGGAGAACGGCAGGGGCACTTGACCATAAATGGCAGCAGTACTCCATGCACGGACGGATGGTTGACTTGTATATATGCAGGATGGATTCAGGTGGAAAAAACATCCTAGATCGTCATAGTGACCCAATTTTCTTAGCATTTTGCTATGGATTCAATATAGTGGTTCCATTTGAGGTCTGAGGACAGGGTAAGTCCGAGGAGGCGTAGTGTATTACTCTCCGGAAGAATCACTTGGTCGATGCTTATGGGAGGCAGAAGAGGTTGCCTGCAATGGTTGACAAACAACAGCTTGGTCTTAGATGAATTGAAGTTGACAAGCCACTTCTTGCCCCAGTTCACCACAGAGTGTAGATCCCGCTCAAGGTCAGCAGCGAGATTATGTCTGTCCGCCACGACAGGTTTCTTACTGGAGCGGGAGTATATTGTAGTGTCATCTGCGTAGATGCCTACTTGGGACTTGATCTCATCTGGGAGGTCGTTGATGAAAATAAGGAAGAGCGTCGGGCCCAGGATAGAGCCCTGTGGGACACCAGCATTCGTGCTGTAGGACAAAGAGGCACGCCCATTCAGAACGACCTTCATTTTGCGGTTATTTAAGAAAGATTGGATTAGCTCAAGCAGGCGGCCGGTAATACCATAACCGCGTAGTTTGCATAGGAGGCCAGAGTGCCAAACACTGTCGAAAGCCTTGGAGATGTCCAGAGCAACCGCGCGAGCCTCGTCAGACTCATCAATGGCCTGTAGCATGTACTCCGTTACGGATGTTTACAGGTCGGCCGTGGACCTGGCAAAGCGGAATCCATATTGCCTGTCGGAGAACAGTTTGTGGGCGGTGAGATGATGAACTATTTCAGCATTGATTATAGCCTCGTATACTTTCCCGAATATCGGTAAAAGACTGATAGGGCGATAGTTGGATGGGTCCGAGGGTTCACCACAATCCTTAAAGACAGGAACGACTGAAGAGAATTTCCAGCATGCAGGAAAGCAGGAAGCAGAAAGGCAATAGTTAAATAGTTTAGAGAGGACAGCGGAAAGTTCAGGAGTACACCTCTTAAGGACTATCACCGGAATTCCATCGTCTCCACACGCCTTATGGGGGTCGAGTTTGGAAATTACTCTGGATACTACTGTCGGGGTAATATATACGTCGTGCATTTTGGCCTCAGTTCTAATAGGGAAATCGGGTGGGTGCACTCCGGATGAGTCGAATGTGGAGTTGGATGAGAATCTGTGGGCAAAGCACTCAGCTTTGTCCGCAGATGATGTGAGAACCTCAAATCCATGGATTAAAGGAGGTATTGAGGATTTCCTGTTCTCCTCACTAGATTAAAATGTAAAAAAAAAAATCGGTGTTTTAGAGAACATTGTCGCTGAGGTAAGAATGTGAATAAGTTTTTTTATTAATTATGATGCGGTGAATTTAAATTTCCGAACAGCTTTTCTATATCACCTCTAGTTTTATTGTTTTCACATATTTTTTATTATACTGCAAAATCTAATGCGTTTAATTTATCTATTGCATATTACAAGGAAAACAACAAAGATACAGAGCTTTTGTTGAACGAAATTAATTGGAAAGTAAAATACATACACATCACTATAGAATAGAAAGTCAGAAATGAGATTGTGACGATATAGTGAGTTTCCTTCCGTGTGGCATACAAGAGCATCCATTTTGCACGCCTTATAAAACATGTGCTGGTTATTTATAACGAGAAATATTCTTTTCGATTCTAAGATTTTCTTCTTGAATTGATGATGCTTTAATGAAAAATGTTTTATTAATTTACCCGACACAATGAGAGATGAGGTTGATTGGATGACCCATCTAAGCTTAGAGAACGTGGTACTCTCAAGCATTCCTTCCTCAAGCTACTGAACAGAATAGACGCTGTTCAAGTTAGATGGTATTAAGTGAACTTGTGTTTAACGTTATATTGATGTAACCCATATACATTGATTCAATAAAAATAATTTTTATTTATGATTTGCAGTATATGTGCAATGATTTATTATTAATAACACTTTATTTTTAAAAAAATTATGCAATTCATATTTTTTCTTGGAAGATGACAGGCGCCTTTTCACCTCAGCACGGAACAAGTGTAAAAAAGTACTGAACGAAGCCAAGAGGGCGTTTGCTACCAGAATTAGGCAACGCATAGCATCCTCTAAGTTTGGCTCCAAAGATTACTGGCGCCTCAGCAAAAGCGTGCTCAGCAGATACCCCCACTAATCAATGAATTTGAAGTTCTCACCTCCCCAGCCGACAAGGCTAAATGCTTTGCCCGTAGATTCTCAACCAATTCGACACTGGACTCGTTAGGAATACCTACACCAGACTTCCCACCCAGAACTAAGGCTCAACTAACTAACGTCCACATTACACCCTCGCTGGTCGCCAAGATAATTGCACAACTTGACCCACACAAAGCGAGCGGCGGTGACGGAATCCCAGTCATAGTACTGAAGAAATGTGCCCCTGAACTCTCCTCTGTCCTCTCTAAACTCTATAACCTCTGCCTATCTGCTTCCTGCTTTCCTGCCTGTTGGAAGTCCTCCTGCGTAGTTCCTATATTTAAGAATTCTGGCGAACCCTCAGACCCCGCCAATTACCGTCCTATTAGTCTCCTTCCAATCTTTGGCAAAGTTTTCGAAGCCATTATCAACGCCGAGGTGATTCAGCATCTTATGGCCAACGGGCTTTTCTCTGACAAACAGTACGGGTTTCACTTCACCTGGTCTACTGCTGATATGCTAACGACCATTACCGAGTACATATACCAGGCACTCGACAAGAATGGTGAAGCCCGAACCGTTGCCTTGGATATCTCCAAAGCATTCGACAGGGTCTGGCATGCTGGCCTCTTGTGCAAACTGCGGTGCTATGGGATAACTGGACATCTGTTTGACCTCATCCAGTCTTTCCTCTCTAACCGCACATTGAAGGTGGTATTAAATGGGCATGCCTCCCAAAACTACCATACGAACGCGGGCGTACCTCAAGGTTCCATCCTAGGTCCCAAGCTCTTTCTGATCTACATTAATGATCTCCCCGACACCATTAGATCCCAAGTTGGCATGTATACCGACGACATAACAATCTACTCTCGCATCGATCAGAAACCAGGTCTGGACGACAAAGTGAACCTCGCTACCGTACTTGAAAGGGACCTCCAATCCGTAGTGGCCTGGGGTAGGAAATGGTTAGTAAATTTCAATGCCTCTAAAACAAAGCTGTTATCAACTAACCACCATAGACAATCGCATCTACCTCCCATTAGCATGGGACAGGCTAGCCTCCCAGAGAGTAAAATACTACGCCTCCTTGGCCTTACACACTCCGCGGACCTCAAATGGAATGACTATATTGAATCCATTGCCAAATCTGCTGCTATGAAAGTGGGCTCCCTGTGCAGGGCCCGGAAATTTTTCCCACCTGAATCTATTCTGCACATATACAAATCTACCATCCGCCCGTGTATTGAATATTGCTGCCATATCTGGTCGGGTGCCCCTGCTGCTCTCCTTGGGCTTTTTGACAAAATACAAAGGAGGATCTGTAACGTGGTTGATACTGACTTGGCAGACTTGCTGCAGCCGCTCTCTCACCGGCGTGATGTGGCTTCCCTGTGCCTCTTCTACAAGTACTTTCATGGCTTCTGCTCCAATGAGCTTAGATCACTGGTGCCGCCTAAGCAGGAATTTACACGAGATACTAGATTAGCAACTAGGTCCAACCCTTTTACAGTTAAACAAATAAGATGTAACCGTAAATTCTACTCCAACAGCTTCTTTTCTCGCGCTTCCCGCCTGTGGAACTCCCTTCCACAAGTCTGCTTTCCCGACAGTTACAATCTCCAGGTGTTTAAATGTAGGGTCAATAGACACCTCCGATCACACTAACTCCCAACTATTCTCACAACACTCTCATCTACCCAACCCTCATTCTCGGTATCCTTACCCGCCTATCACCCACCCCCTGACATTTCCTATATTTAATCAGCCTTTCTCCACTCTACGTAGCCCCCTGCGCAGTAGTGGCAGTGACATGCCTTGCTCGGGTTGAAACGCTTATAAAAAAAAAAATGTACATTTTATTTGAGATTGTATATATTAATAAAAGTCATAAAATTTGTTTTTGAGTAAATACACAGACGGGCGCTGAAAATGGCATTTATTTTGTAGGAAAATATTTATTTCTATAATAAATAATAATTTTATTAGTTGAACTGACACGGAGTGTCAGTTCAACTAATAAAATTCTCAATTAATATAAGTTTACTACAAGTTAACGATTGAATTTAATTTACAAGGTAACAACTGTTGAATGGTATGTTGATCCTCTATAAATAAGTAGCAACGTAAAGAAGTGAATCATTACAGCTGCAGAATTTTCGCACGTTATTATTTTTTTTGTTTTCAACGTCATAAACCTGCGGAAAGAATTGTAAGTTTTTAACAGATTCGAAGTTATATTTTTCATGATTTATAATCGATCGATTTAATTCACTTCTATTTCACAGGTTCAATTATTTTTTTCACTCTTTTTAGTCTGTTTATATCTTATTCTCTCTCCAACTTCCTTCATAAATTATTCTCTCACTTGTTTTTAGGATTTTATATTTGATTAGCAAACAATAACTTTTATATATAATTATTTGTGAATTTACTGTAACTTATTCTTAAAACGATATTATATTTTATCCTTTATTCGGTTCATATTAACTTGAAAATTTAAAAAAAAATCCTTATGATTTGACTGTCTTCAATACATACAGGAAAAGAAATTTAATGAGACACTTACTCCAGAGTTTACAATTATACATGCGGTAGCAATCATTTCCCAATCATCCTGATTAATAATGAGGCGATCGAGGAACAGGATGAACAGTCTACATAAACAGACTGCTAATAAATGGGAAATTTGTCAAATCAAATATTTAAAGTTTAGAATAGTTTACGGAAAAAATTATCGCAATATCAAAGCAATGATTCGATGATGGGTTGTAAATAGGTAATATGACACTGTTAGGTGTCACTTCAAATATTTAACAATGTGTATAAAACCGCCAAACGGGTGCTGAACAATAGCAAAACCTCAATACCTCATTTAATCAATGAATTTGAGGTTCTCATATCATCTACGGACAAAACTGAGTGCTTTGCTCGCAGATTCTCATCCAACTCCACATTTGACTCATCTGGAGTACACTCACCCGGCTTCCCTATTAGAACTGAGGCCAAACTGCACGACGTATATATTACCTCGACAGTAGTATCCCGAGTAATCTCAAAACTTGACCCCCATAAGGCGTGCGGTGGAGATGGAATCCCTGTGATAGTCCTTAAGAGGTGTGCTCCTGAACTGTCCCCTGTCCTTTCTACTACCTCCAGAAATTTAAATGCAATGTCAATACTCATCTATTAACCACTTGACTCTAGCTCTTTCCCCACCCCATATATCCTTTCCTTTCTCTCCACCTTTGAAACTCATCACACCTGCATTCTCAGCTTTCTATTACTCCTTTCTAACTGGTTCGTCTTCCTTTTCACTCTCTTCTAATTAATCTTTTTACACTTATGTATCCCTCTGCACATCAGTGGCATTTCCGCCTTGCTCGGGGTGAAACGATTTAAAAAATAACCTCAAAAATTATAAAATTTATAGAGCAAAAGACCGTAAAAGGATAAAGTAATTTTTAAAAAAATATCATCAACATAAATTCGGCTACAACGGCTAATATTTTTCAAATTATCGGAAGGATAATTGGTAAATATAAACATATATGAATAAAACATATCTCTACAAATAATAGCACGATAACAGCCCAACAGTCTGTAACGAATATATTGGCCGAAATATTTTCAAATCAATTCTGTCACAACATTAAATTTATAAATTAAAATGCAGAAATGTAACAATTAAGATTGAAAAGGAAGAAACTGGGAGATTTCAAGACCTTACTTTCGTATAGATATGGAAAAATCATATAATTAATCCGTACCACAAAACAGTGTCCAGAACATCTTCATAGAATTACACAGGGAAGCGTATTTAAAATTCGTATTAAATATATATATATATATATATATATATATATATATATATACTATAGACATCCGCAGACAGATCTGTTTCGCTGTATTACAGCTCATGAGTACGGATTAGACTCCGTTCGTTTCCTATTTCCGATTGAAACCGGACAAAATCGGCGTCAGTCAGCGATTCTACCCCTAGGTCACGAGCGTAAGGCAGGATAAGGCAGGATTTTTAGCGCGTATAAACACGCCCAATAGCTAGAGTGCTCCAATTCATTATCGAATGAGCGATAATATATATATATATATATATATATATATATATATATATATATATATAATCAAACGCAGAAGCACTAAACAATATTGACAAACAACAAAAACTTTACAGTTTCTTAAACATCGAAATGTGAGTGAATGGTGAATAGTCGTTTAGTTTGGCAGTCCTGTTGGGCAGCAAAGAGATTAGTGACTTATAATGTGGCTTTTTTAAAAACAGGCTACAATGCAGCATCTGGTTTGCTTAGTAAGCTTTTTAGTGGAATCATTTATGAGAATAGAGCACGTGACTACTTCATTCTTTGCCTTGAAAAATCTTACAAAATTTACTGAAAATATGGGTTCATGCAAGATCTCCATGGCCTTGGACTAAAATGTAGGATTCAAAAATAACTTTTTTCGGGCAGAATAGATCCACGTTGAGTCCATTCTGCTCAAGCCAAAAAAAAAAAAAAAAACACAAGAAGGTGTGCCACAAGCCACAAGTAAGTATAATGTGTCTGCCGAGGTCTAGTATTAAAAGAGATAATATTTTAAAAGTACTCAGGAAAGATATTAGTGGATCTTTGTTCAGATATGACGTAATTTAATTTATCTATCAAAACTATGTATAAAATAGAAAGAAATATGCAGCCGTACATAAAATGTGATATATGGGCAATATATAATTTTTAATAATAGTTTTACCTCAAGTAATGCAATACTGCCACTTGTTCCCAATTTACAGTGAAAGTTTCAAATGTTTGAAAAACCAAACCCAAAACATGATCATTTTTGTAATAAAACAAGCAGCATAATAATCGAAGATTGCAATTCGATGGAATAGAAACGCAAATCGTAAATGAGAACAAGTTATTGGTAATAATTATCGACAGCTTTCGTACCACATTTAAATATCAGAGAAGTAAATGAAATAAAAACATAAATCCTTTGAAAATAGTGAGCCAAGAAATTTGAAAGCAGACGACAAACACTGCCCAAAAGATACAAAATATTAATCTGATCCAAGATGGTCTATGAACATTCTTTACAAATCGGAAAAGAAAATATCTCCCAGAAGTTTGATATTAGCGCCGCCACCATTTTTAATATTTATAGAAAGTTTGTATATAGCCAAAAAATTTAACCAAAACTTTCACGGGACAAACTAGCCATACATACTATATAAACCTAAAGACATGTCCCTCTAACTCTCAATACACTATCACATCAAATCTAAAATACAAAAGCTCTTCCAACAAAACAAATACATCTGGATTCCTGATGAAACTCTGTTGTGGAATCGGAGTGAGAAACCACACAAAATAATAAATAACAAAAACAGATATGGAGATAGAAAATGTAAGTTACATAGAACAAGATATACACACTGGAACACGGGTTAGTCAATTCAGGAATACTATTAGTTGAAATCAATATATAGAGTCCTGCAGTGAAATAGTATGTACGGGTAATGAGTCTATATGCAAACAACTCCAAATAACTCTGCACCAACTTACTAACCAACTAGGCAACTCTTGACAACTCTACAACTCCTAACGTTCTCTTTATAGGCAGGATTATATGTACACATCTGGCGAATCCATTCTTATGTACAAAGAGGCGATAGCCAACAAACTCATCATTCAAGAAGCAGCAATACTTCTATCAAGTATCCATAATACACCGATAGAAAATCTTCCATATTGGAACAAGGAATACTGAAATAAATCTAAAACTCTAGCATAGTCATAAAACAAGAGATACTAACTTATATTCCAAGAAGAATTTAAAAAAAATTCAAATTGGTTATCTCACAAACTCATTAACATTCAGAATGAGATAAATAGAAACAGGATATGCAGCAATGTATGACTAGAAAATAAAAAGAAACTTAGGCTTGGTGCGCGACTTCATCTCTAGAAGCAAAAATAAATATATGTACTGTGGCTGTAATCGGGTCTGGACGATGGTTACTTACAGTTTTACCCATGAAAGAGGCATATTTTCCAGTTCATGGTGACATTTATATTCAGAGGTTGATAATACCGTTAAATCTTATACAAGATGGTCAATTGTTCCTGGATATTTATCTCATAATTTGTTTGTGAGCTTGATAATTTCTACTAAGGAAGCATTGGTTTAGTGCAGCAAGAATAAAACCTTCCCTTTTGTTTTTAAATGCTGCACTCTGTAAACACTGATTGGTACAGGGTCTGCATATATCAGATTGTTTTTGTACGTGCTGGATATTGGCCATAAATAGGCTAACATTGCCGTCATTTTTTCATTTGGTTCAATGTGTTTGGCTTTGCTTTTTAATCTCTTTGTCATTAGTCTAGGAGTATTATCTTTTAATTGCTCTTCTTCGCCATCGTGAAATTGTGATTCATTTTATTACTGAATGAAGTGTTTTCTTTCGTTCATGCTCTTTAAAAGTAATCATCATCCAGTTTAATGTAGTTTTAAGGTCTTTGTAAAAACCGATTCTTTTAGATTTGTAAAACACTTCTAGTTAATCTAATCCTCTGACAGCTCCGTACCTGGACACATACAGATGATCAATATCGTATGCGGGGACGAAATCATACGCATTACGAGAAGCTTTCCTGTTTTCGCACAAATTCACATAATGATAACAATGTTCATTTTAAGGAAATCAATAATTACAGTAATATTTATTTATACATTAGATTATTATTTTTATAAGCTTATTTCCCGATCGATGCTATTATTTTTTTATTGATTTCAATGATAAGAAGAAAATTCTCTAAAACTGAATAAAATGAGAAAAATACATTTACTTTTGTCGGGAAAAGTAAAAGAATTGATTGAATCTGTGCATTTCAACCATAGAAATAACACGGTGGTTCTGTTTTGACGATTGAATTGCCCCAGTTCAAATTGCAATGTGAGGATTTCCTGTCTTCCCCTATCCGAAATTATGGAAGGGACAGGCAAACAATAAAAAAAGTAAGTCACTCTCTCCATCAGCATGGAAGAGCCGTAGACTTAATTGAAATTGATAAGTAAGATAAGAGCTAGTAAGACTTATAGAAAAAGGGGAAATTGAATTCTTATAGCTACCTTTCCTACGCCAGTTTTGTGCCTTTTCAAGAAATCCGATGTAAAAGACGGAATTGGGTAATAGGGCCTGTGATTTTGCAAGAGACGTGTAGTCAAAATTAGGTGAGCTGCAATAAACAAGACAACATACGCTCTCGAGAGATTTTTAAAAATAAATTGCGATACTAAAAAAAAAACAGCCGGCTGATTGAGCGTCACTTATTTTTGAATTTGTTCATAGCCTGTACACAAATTATATATATATATATATATATATATATATATATATATATATATATATATATATATATCATTAAACTACATCAGTGCTGTTATCGTGTTGAATGGGATATATTCCGTTCGTTTTCTACCGGGAAACTGGGAAATATATACTGTCCCTAAGCGTGTGTAGACTGATCGAGTCCTTTCATAACAGGCAGTCTTACTTTGACCGGTCCAACTTCAAAGAAACACAGCAGTAACCAAATCATTACGCATGACAAGAGGATTTCCTGTTTTGGCACCCTTTCACATAATGGTAATGTTCATGTTAAGGAAGTTATTAATTACAGTACTATTTATTTATAAATTAGGTTATTATATTTATAAGCATATTTCCAGAAGGTTGTATTATTTGTTTTTTTTATTTAAAAGATAAGAAGAAAATTCTCTAAAACTGAATAGGATGAGAAGAATACATTTACTTTTGTCGGGAAAAGTAAAAGAATTGATTGAATCTGTGTAAATGGACCGTAGACAAAACATTGTGATCTTTTGTTGAAGATTGCATTGCTCCAGTTCCTGTGAGAATTTCCTGTTTTCGTTTACCTGAAAATCTGCTAGGGACAGGAAAGCATTAAGAAGATAGAAGTTGCTTTGCCCCTCAGCAGTGTAGGGCCTTAGATTCAGTCGAAATGGATAACTGATGTTTTTACTTCGAGCTGGTAAATTTTACATAAAGAGGGAAAACTGAATTCTTGTAGCTACCTTACACACCCCGATCTTGTGGTTTGTCAAGAAATCTGATGTAGAAGACGGAATCAGTGAATTGGGTCCGTGGTTTTGCAGCGGAAGGTTAGTCGGAATTCGGCGAGCTGCAAACCAACATAACAAGATACGCTCTAGACAGACTTTTAATACTAAATTGTGATACTAAAAAACCAGTCGGCTGATTGAGCGTCAGTTAGATTTGAATTTGTTCATAGTTTTTATATAAATTGTATATATATATATATATATGTGTGTGTGTGTGTGTGTTTGTGTTTGTGTGTGTGTGTGTGTTTGTGTGTATGTGTGTATTATAAAATTACATACATGTCGCCCTCGTATTTCATTGGTTTCGCTGTCGAATGGAAACCAGGAACGAGGGAAATATATACTGCCTTACGCGTGTCTAGACTAATCGAGCCCGTTGATAACAGGCAGTTATACTTTGGCTGGTTCAAGATCAAACAAACAGCGTGGGCGGAGAGGTTGAGGTCAAGGAAGTATTGCTTTGGATACTCTAGGGTATCCTTTTATATATGCTGGACTTTATTTTAATTACCATAATAATGATAAAACTTTATATATATATATATATATATATATATGTGTGTGTGTGTGTGTGTGTGTGTGTGTGTGTGTGTGTGTGGTAGTAGTAAATATTCATTTAAATTATTTATATATTATATTCAACCAGCAAGAATAATCAAATGGAACAAAAATATAGAATATATTATAAAAAGCCCAAGTTAAGAGATTTTCTATTTTCTTAACAAAAACAACAGTCATGACTATGAAACACCGCTAATAACAATAATATCAACAAGTTTGTTTTATATCTGTTAATTCACAAAAAAAAATATCATAATTGCTTTTGACAATGGCGGAAGCAATTAATTCGAAATGAAACAATTCAACAATAGTTTTCATAAAAGTCTTGGAAAATATACAACTGATAACCAACTGAAAAATCTATTTATAATGAAGACAAACACAGAATCATTTCTAAAATGGAAACCATACATTACGATAAACTAGTTAACAAATAAGTCTAATTTTTTACAAAACCACAACTAACAAAACAAAATATGATATACACAAAAAGTGAATAACATAGGCACTAATCTAAAATTAGACAACAGTTCTCCGGAAATTTATGAATTTAGTAAATTAGTTGTAAACGTAAGTTCAACTTCAGTTTCAAGTTAGACGTTTGAAAAAATCGAATTCAAGCAAAACTATAACCCCTCATGCCAGGAAACAAACTAGTTTTGGAAGGTGTAAAAGCTGGCGTTTACATCTAATTTTTTAAAGGTGTTAAAAGTAACATTACATCGTAATTTTTAAGGTATAAGGCTGGCGCTTGTCTGTAGTACAAGGTATTAAAAATGGCATTTATCTAATTTTTAAGGTGTTAAAAATGGCATTTACATCGTAATTTTTTAAGGTATTAAAAATGGCATTTACATCATTAATTTTTAGGTGTTAAATAGCACATTTACATCGTAATTTTTAAGGTATTAAAAATGGCATTTTACATCGTAATTTTTAAGGTATTAAAAATGGCATTTTACATCATGTAATTTTTAAGGTATTAAAAATGGCATTGTCGTAATTTTTGGTGTTAAAATGGCATTTGCATCGTAATTTTTAGGTGTTAAAAATGGCAATTACATCATCAATTTTAGGTATTAAAATATGCATTACATCCTAATTTTTAAAATTATTAAAAATGGCATTTACATCGTAATTTTAGGTGTGCCAAAGTGGCATTTGCATCGTAATTTTTGAGTGTTAAAAATGGCATTTACATCGTATTTTAAGGTGTTGAAAATGGCATTTACATCGTAATTTTAGGTGTTAAAAATGGCATTTACATCGTAATTTTAGGTATTAAAAATGGCATTACATCCGTAATTTTTAAAATTGTTCAAAAATGGCATTTGTCCGTAATTTTTAGGTGTTAAAGAGCTGGCATTTACATCGTAATTTTGAAGGTGTTAAAACTGCTTTACATCGTAATTTTTAAGGTATTAAGCTGGCATTTGTATCGTAATTTTTAAGAGGTGTTAAAAATGGCATTTACATCGCTGGTACAGGTATTAAAAATGGCATACATCAATATTTTGAAGGTGTTAAAATGGCATTGCAATATCGTAATTTTTAGGTGTTAAATGGCATTTACGTCGTATTTTTAAGAGGTATAAAATGGCATTTACGTCTCGTAATTTTTGAAGGTATAAAATGACATTTTGTCGTAATTTTTGAGGTGTTCAAAATGGCGTTTGTCATTTTTGGGTATTAAAAATGACATTTGTCTATATTTTTAAGGTATTAAAAATGGCATTTACGTCGTAATTTAGGGGTATTAAAATAGCATTTTAATCGTAATTTTTATGAGTGTTAAAAATGGCGCGTTTGTCTAACAATTTTGAGTAACAAAGTGGCATTTGTCATAATTTTAAGGTGTTAAAATGCTTGTTTACATATTAATTTTTAAGGTATTAAAAATGGCGTTTACATCGTAATTTTAAGGTATTAAAAATGGCATTTACATCGTAATTTTTAGGGTATTAAAAATGGCATTTATCGTAATTTTTAAGAGGTATTAAAAATGGCATTGTCTATTATTTTTTAAAGGTATTAAAAATAGCATTTACATCTAGCAATTTTTAGGTATTAAAAATGGCATTTGCATCTGTAATTTTAAGGTATTAAAAATGGCATTTACATCGTAATTTTTAAGGTATTAAAAATGGCATTTGTCATATTTTGGGTATTAAAAATGGCATTTTACATCGTAATTTTTTAAGAGGGTATTAAAAATGGCATTTACATCGTAATTTTTAAGGTGTTAAAATGGCATTTACCATCTGTAATTTTTAATTATTAAAAATGGCATTTACACGTCATTAATACAGCTTTTAGAGGTAGATTAGTGGAAAGATCAGCGACAAAGCAATACTTATATGTTTTAAATGTTTATATGTCATTTGCGTACATGTTTAGCAAACATCTGAGAATTTTCATAGGAAGATCGTAAAAGACGCAGTTATTGTCTTGACAAGACTTCGTGTTGATGTCATGAGCTTCGAAAGTCTTCTTCTTACTTGCATACAATTTATCCTCCTAATGGCTATATGCAGAAAGATGACGATAGTTTACACGACAAATCGAAAAAGACTAAAGGAAAACAACTGTGAATTGCTGTTGTAGATTTTGGCAATTATAATGCATCTCAAAAATGTTTCTAGCAAACACGCAGGCAGAAGAGCACAGTTTACATGAACATAGTAGACATAAAATGCAAAGTGAAAGCACACATTGTAATTGAAATGAAAATGAAATGAGGAACTGCAGGAAGACATGATTCATAGCTGTCAGCAAAAGGTGTCGGTTATGTATTGATTATGTCAAAATCAAGCAGATTTATAAAGCTATCTATCTAAGCAGTATAGTAACATTCGAAGTTTTACAGCAAGAGCAAACGATGCCTTCCAGAAATGTGTTATGATATAGTAAGATGTAAAACTAAGACACTGTTGAACTGATAAGCAATATATACTCTGGTATATAGCAGCGAATATCAAGCAATTTTCTTATGTAAGAAGATAATGTTAATGAATGAGATGTAGCTATATATTCTGTTTTCTTCGTTTTAGCAACCATTTGCAGATTATTCAAAGTCAGAAAATAATTTGAGATTGTAATAAACTTTTGATGATAATAATGGTTTAGTGATACAAGAGGTATTATTTAAGAAAATGTAGATTAATAAATTTCCCAAGGCTATTCATGACGTAAGTGGATACAACAAGCCCAACGGGAATTGGATCTCTGATTAAAAATTCCAAGCCATTGTACAATGCATATCCAAGCTTTCAATACCAGGTATTTTCAAGCGATTACCTATTTAGATCAGACAAAAGACTGACTGGGCAGAAGATTTTCCCGCAGTTGGTTGCCATTACTTCCTGCGGTAGATTGGTTGCCAGTCAAGGCTATAGAACTCAATCGGTACTGTTAGTTAATCCATAATTGGAGGAAAGTGACAGATTAAAATCTTTCGCATATTAGCCATTTTCATATGTATGAAGAAGATAATTGTTTTCTACGTTTTATACACTATTTGCAGATTATTCAAAAACAGAAAATATATTAAGATTGTAATAAACTTTTGTAGATAAAAATGGTTTAGTGATAAGAAAGTTACTATTTAACTGACAGAAGAAAATGTAGATTAATAAATTTTTCAAGGATAATCATGACGTTCGTGAATATAACAAACCCAACGGGAATTGGAACTCTGATTTAAAATTTCAAGCCATTATACATTGCATGTCCAAGCTTACAATAGCAGGTATTTCCAGGCAGTTACCTGTTTAGGTACTGACCACAATATGCTTTGCATATATGTGATCATTTGGAAATACATATTCGAACGATGTATGGCCTTAAGCTCTATGTATGTCAAAAAAGGATAAGAAAAATCTCGACGGAACAATATGAAGAATTAGGAAAAATTGTATGACAGTTAAAGATTGATATTTTTGGATATATTACGAAGGTAGAAGTTCTAGAAAATGAATCCCTCAAATAATGTTTATCGCAATGTATGTGGGACAAATTTCGTGTACCCTAATTTACAAGATGGTAGATCAAGGAAAAGATGAGTAAGTAGTGGATGAAATCTAAATTAGTGCCTCAAAATTAAGTAAGTTGTTTAAAGTGTTCAAGAATTTAAAACATAAGTAGGCTTATGTTTTCACAGAGATGTTTAATCATATTTAATCAAATACCCATGTCAGTTCTATTAATCTCATTATTCTGAAATATTCCTAAATAACTGAACTTTATAAATTTAACAAACGCAACGTGGCGGATACTAAAATCAAGCAAGTACAAAAATTTAAATAGATGGGAAGTGTTTTAACAGAAAGTGCAACACAGAGACACGAAGGTGAATTGGCATGGCAAAGGACGCGTTCAAGATGTTGAGTACAGTATTAAGAGACAGGAAGATTTTGCTAGAAACAAAGAAAAGAGTACAAGATTATTATGTGATGTCAGATTTTTAATGCTGGACAATATCATCGGAGATGAAGGAGAAACTAAAGCAACTAAAATGTGGTCCTACAGATGGATGTTGCGGATATCATGGATAGAGCATGTGAACAATGATTATGTTTTAAAAAGGATAAAAACGAAAAGGAAATTAAATACTGAGCATCAGAAAAAGACAGTTTATATTCCTGGGACATGCAATGAGGAAGGAGGGCTTGGAGAACCTGATACTAACATGTCAGATTGAGGGAAAATTAGTCAGTGGGAAAGAAGCTGATAAAATATTTGAAGGGCCGTAGCAGGTGGATGACAACAGGGATTGCCTGGTGAAACAGGAGAAAGCGAGCTAAGAGCCACCAAGTTTAGGGAGCCGTGGAAATCCAAGATCGCCTACGTCGTGAAAAGAAAAATGAAAAAAGAAGAAGAAGAAGAAGAAGAAGAAGAAGAAGAAGCAATCATACGTATGCAGATTCACGGAACAAACACACAAACACACACACACACACGCGTGGGTTATAAAAGTGAAAAAATATTGTTCACATAACTGACGTTTGAGATGAAATCAATTATTCTATGCTTTCAAAATCACTGTTAAAAAGATTATAAAATATGAGAAAAATTAACAATTTAATTCTTTCAAATGTATACTGGCAACTGTATATTTTATTAAGGAGTCTAGTAATCTAATGTTATAATGCATTGACGAGAAATTTTGCCTTTGTTAAATTGATCAAGACAATTTTCTAGAAACGTTACTACACACAAGATTAAAAAAATTTAAAATATTAACAGTGTTCTACACAAAATTTTTGCTGAGTTTATCAGTTGAATAAGTGTTTTTATTAATTACGATGCGGTGAATTTAAATTTGCAAAGAGTTTTTCTATGTCAACTTTAGTTTTCTTGTGTCATATATTTTTATTATACTGCATATGAATTCAAAATACAATGTGTTTAATTTAACTATTACATAGGCATATTACAAGGAAAACAACATAGATATAAAATTATTGAACAAAATTATTGGAAATTACATACATACACATCACAGTAGAGCAGACAGAAATTAGATATTTCAGTATGTCACACAAGATCATCCATTTTGAACGACTTATTAAACATGTCTTGGTTATTTACAGCCAGGTATATTCATTTAGATTGTAAGTACTTCTTCTTGGGTTAATGATGCTTTCTAAAACATGTTTTTTTTTACAGACCCTGGTAATCTCAAGCAATCACCCAGCTAGTTCATGACCAGACTCAACGTTACTAATGTTAGATGGTATTACGGGCGGGAACATGTGTTTTAACATGATTTTGATGTAAGCCATAAATACTGATTAAATAAAAAGAATTTCTATTTAGAAAATGCAGGATATGTGCAATGTTTTATTATTAATAATGTATTCAATTCATGTTAAACTTTTCCTAGATAACGAAAGAAAAAGTAAATGACCATAATCTACATTTCATTTAAGATTGTATTGTTTAATTAAAAACATAAAAGTGTTTCTGATTATTTACAGAGATTGGTTGCAGAAAATGGTATTTATTTGGCAGAAAAAAATTTTTTTCCATATCTTTACTGCGTGTCAGTTCAAACAATAAAATTGGTAATTAATAATTGTTTACTACAAGTTAACGTTTGAATTTATTTTAAGAGGTAACATCTGTTAAAATGTTTGTTCATCTTATATAAATAAGTAGCCAGGTGAAGAAGTGAATCATTACAGTTGCAGAATTTTCAAACATTATCGGTTTATTTGCTTTCAACTTTTTAAAACTGCGGAAAGATTTGTAAGTTTTTAACAAATTGGAAGTTATATTTGTCACATTTTATAACCGATCGATTTAATTTCATTTTCATTTGATTGCTTTAATTATTTCTTTCGCACTTTCTGAATCTGTTTATATCTTATTCTCTTTCCAACTTTCTTCATAAGTTATTCTCTCATTCGTTCATGGGATTTTATATTTGTTTAACAAACAATAACTTTTATCTATAATTATTTGTGAATTTACGGTGATTTATACTAAAACGATATTATATTTTGTCCTTTATTCAGTTCCTATTATCTTAATAATTAAAAAAATTTCTAATCTGACTGTTATCAATACACGTAGGCATAAAATTTTAATGAGACACTTACTAGATGATTAACAATGATTATAACAGACTGAGATAAATAGAAAAACAGGATGTGCAGCAATGTACGACAAAAAAAAAACTTATACTTGGTGTTCGACTTCATCTCTAGAAACAAAAGAATATGTACTATTTTCTGACGAACTATCAGTTATAACAGCAATAGAATATGACAACCTATTGCTGGTTAAACATTTAACTACCAACAATAAGAATGTGTAATGTGTGATCCAAAACCCCATAGACATTAAATTGTTTACTGTTTTACGATACCTTATGCGGAGCTGAAAAATAATAAATTTTAATTAATGAATTATAATTGACACAAAGTCTGGATCGACAACGCAAATAAAAATATTTGTCCAATAAATGTGGTTCTTGCAAAATGGCGCTTAGGCAAAAAAAATTGAGATAATTTTAGCTCGGCTGTACATAGATAACAAATATCTTATCCAGTCATACTCGCTGAAGAATTATGTTCAATAAATATGTAAACATGCCCAATATCAGTCAAGGCACAATACATTCTAACTGAATGTACTGAATTACCTCCTCTAAGACATAAATAATACAAGTAAACCAACATGAGAAAATTATCTAAAAATACATAAACTGGCAACAAACCTAAGCAAATAGGATTATATCAACACATATTGCATCAGCAACGGATCATTTACATTATATAAATCTATAATACGTACGTTTAACCTGAAAATATCAAGTATAAGAAATATCTGTAATTTCAAATATATAACTACGTTCAACATATAATTAGATTAAGCAGAAATGCGTCAATATATTTAAATGTGGGTTTAAGTAACCCATAGATGGACTGGTATACCAATAAACAAAATAAAACTACAATCTTCTCATGACAAAATCGCAATTAATATGTTTCTATTTCTTCATTATCTTTTCTTTTTAGGAAGTTTGAACGTTGAAATTATGAGTAACCCATAGATATGTTGGTATGCCACTAAACAAAATTAACCAAATTATTATTTTCTAATGTTTCACCAGTTCGCTGTATTTATTTCTTGATCATGTATTTTATTTTTTCAGAGAGATGAACATTGCAAATATGAGAATACTGATCTTTTCATTGTTAGTGATGACAGTTACTGATGGAGTTTATTTTCCGTGCATGAATGATTGCAATTATAATTATAAAGATGATGGTTATAAGAGATGGAAGTGCCTATGTACATGCCCTGAAATTATAGTAGGTTCATATATTCTTCGCATTTAAGTCAACTATTTTACATATCAACAAATGCATATTAATATTTTATATATAAAGTGTTTATATTTAATTAGTCTGTCATTGTCTTAGTAAGTAAACATTTCACATGTCGATAAGGATTATATTTACGCTTAAATCATGCTCCGAAATCATCCATTAAGATGAAAGAATTACTTATAACAAAATAAAATTAAAAAAGTTTTAGGGTTAAAATATATTTTCGGAACATAAAGGACTTGATAAATTCATGATTACTTAGTGTTTTGAAAAGAAATTATTCGGACTAAAGTTACTATTAGTAGTAACAGTAATAATAATAATAATAATAATAATAATAATAATAATAATTTTTACTAACATTGTTAGCGCACCTGAATTCCAAAATTCGTGAACAGAATAGCATTACAATTTGATGTAATCATAATTTGATGTAATCATTGTATACAGTGATATATACTGTGAATGTAAGGACGAAATAGAATGACGAAAAATATTTATTCACATTTTTTTATCATTTTCAGTATGAAAGACATTGCAATCTGCGAAAGAAATCAAGCGAATCACTCCTCTTAAATGCGAAATGAATTCTTGTCTTTTAAGAAAAAGATTTGTTAAATAAATACTGGAATAAAATCTTTCTCCAACGCTTATTTCCGTTGTCAAGTTAATTTCGGGAGAAGAGATTCCTTACGAAAATTCGAATGATGAGAGTAAATTTTAACATACGGCCAGATAACGTTGAAAGAACACTGAAATGAGTCAATGGCCAAATGGCTGACAAATATTGAATATTGCTGTATTACATATTACATAAGAAAGACCGCAAACCTTGAGGTGACAAATCAAATATCCATTATATTGTGTCCAATATATTTCATATTTCTCTCATTGAAAGGTTTCATTTTTTATTTATAATTTTACTTAAATTTGTACCTGTAGTTCTTCAGATATTCGGTTGATGGTTTTCTTAGCGTTTGTCTAGAAATACTCTTTTCCATTTCTTCTGGTTTCTTCTTCTTCATATCAGAAATATTAACCTCATTCGCTCTCATAGACGTGAGAACACATTATTTTTCCATATGCTATTTTTATGATGACAGTTTTCTAGATAGTCTTTAATATTTTTATCAATACTAGCAGTATAGCCCAGCATTGCTCGGGTGTAATGAAAGCTTTAAAACAAATCCATGGTCCTAGAGCTCAGACTCTTTGGACGTTGGCACGAAAGACTAAAAAGCAATAGTTGTTTCTAGTTAAAGTGAAACCGTAGACCAAAAGAAAAATGAATGGATGTAAGTCAAATTTTGATTTCATGGTATCGATATCAAATTCGTTTTTTCGTCGTAAACTAAAATTGGAGGCTAAAAAAGTCCTCTAAGTAAATGGTATCATGGCTGATGCTAAGAACTACAATTATACCTACTTAGAGCCAAACCCCAAGCAAAACCTAAAATAAAAGGGCTAAAAAAATACAGAAATAGAGGCAGATAAACAGACACACACAGAAACATCTTGCCTTTTATATATATATATATATATATATATATATATATATATATATATATATATATATATATTATCGATTTTCTGCACCATTGTAAGAACAGAACTGCAACATTGAAAATTTTGAATATCGTTTCTTATGTCTTTATCTATGAGTGTATCAAATTTGATTAAAATCGGACCACTCCTTCTATAACCAGATTTTATCGATTATCTATTTTCGATATTTCTCGGGGGTATCTAGACACAAAATCTTGCTAAGAACACTCGCAGACGCTTATAGTACAACTGCGTACATTTTCAAGAAAATCGGTTCAGCCGTTTCGATGTCTCTAGATAACGGACACACACACATATAAACACACATACACACATGCACACACACACAAGCAAAGTTCCATTTATAAACAAGTTTAGATTCATCATAATTTTTCCAGTATATTTCTATTTTTCTGATGGTAGATTTCAAGACAGCCTTTACTATTTTTGACCAGGTTGGAATTTCAGTAACATTTCGGGTATCTTGATTCCAATTTGATTTTGGCATAACCAATAGTTAACACACACGTTTTGATGAAAAAAATAGTTATTCCTTATTGTCAAAATTTCTTACATCTTTGTTTGTGTCTCTTTGTACATATCTATCTAGCTATCTATCTAAATATATATATTGTGCGATTTTGTTAGCTTATAACGCAGAGTCATTTGCAAAGATATATATATATATATATATATATATATATATATATATATATATATATAAATAAATTTCAGACGCAAAAGTATTCGAAATTATTCATCATTGTAATGAATATATAGAAATTTAAATATGTGTGTATATCTATCTATCTATCTATCTATCTATCTATCTATCTATCTATCTATATATATATATATATATATATATATATATATATGTGTGTGTGTGTGTGTGTGTGTGTGTGTGTGTGTAGAACCATGCTTTTAGCAACGTTTAATATGAACTGAATAGAAGAAATATCTAGAGATATTATATTAAGGAAAGACTATTGCTTATAAGAGCTTTTGCGGATTGATTGTTTACCCTTTTTATTAAAGTGTACAAGAACGTAATAAAAGTTTGGACGAAAGATATTTTTAAACATTTTTTGGTGGGAGAAAACTGTTATGGTTTCTCACGAATCCGTTTAACTAGTAATGTGCAAAATACATTTCCAACCGAGCAGACACAGTCTGACACACAGCCCTGCAGATTCCAATATGAATTTCCTCAAACATTGCAAAAATTTAACACTTTATGAATGATAAGTCTTTTATTAGGCATTTAACAAATAGGAAGGTCTTGTAATAGCTCCCCACAAAAAATTTAATCTGGAGATATGAGGCGTGGCACCGTGGCTGTCACTCAAAAGATCAACTTGATTCTTATCGATTATTACTATCATATATCGGTTAGTCATCTTTTTCAAAACTTGACAGTTCAAAAGTATTTTCGTGGTATTGTAGGTGATGAATAATCCTCCCTAACAAAATCAACTATTTTTATTAATGAATTATTCATTAGTTATTTGACTTACTCCATGAGGAAAAGAGAATCAAATATAAACAGATTTAGAAAGATCGAATTAAATAACAAAGCCTGTAAATACAATAAATGTTGTGAAGTTTATTTTGTAAAATCGTACACGTACATTTCTTTCTCGGATGTGCATTGTGGTGCATTGGATATCGGCTCGAAACGAGAAATCGGGGAGCCGAGTTCAAATTCCAGCCGAATTCATTGCATTCACTTACGCGCAAATACCCTTGGGAAAGGTATTAATCCGTCTATTTCTTCCAATTATGGGCTAAATAACAGGACAGATTTGGTTCTATAGCTTTGGTCGGCAACCAGTCGAACGCAGAAAGCAATGGCAACCTACTGCGGGATAATCTTCTGCCCAGTCGGTCATGTCTCTTTCGAGACCTGATCGCCCAAGCGTGTATCACGTATGGCACTTAACTGACTGACATTTCTTTCTTCCATAAGTATGACGAATGATTTTCATGTGAAAATGCTACCGATTTAAACGATTTAAACTATTATTTACTATCGGAAAATATATTGAGAGATTGAGTTTGTTTCTAACTTGACGACGTTGATCCATGCTTAGATAAAAACTTTGATGATTTTGAGGGTAAATTAAAGTCTTCGTTCAAACACACTTTTTTCTATTAACAATACAGAACACTTTGACAAGATCTACAAATTTAAAAAGTACTCGCATGATTTTCTTTACGATTTTATATGTATTCTATTCAATATTAACTCTGAGAAAAGTATCAGTTTTCAAAAGATTTAGAATTCCAGTTTCAAAAAATAAAAAACAGCAATTATTTTATATTTTATAAATTTTGTTCAAAATTCTTTCCGAAGAATTATCCAAAGACGTTCATCAATTTTATGAAAATATACAAAGTTAAATATACACAACAATATGGCGAATTTCTTTATTAAATGTAGAAATCTAATTGAACTTCATAAACAACCTGAAATAATTTAATATCCTAAATAATTTATTTTGAACAAAATATGTCACTTAAAAAATAATTTAAAAATATGGATGCATGAAAGAATTTAATTAATTTGTTTTTTTAACATCAATTTTCGATTTCATTAGACATAATATATCTTGCAGTTTAATCACATGACATCTGGCAGGATTGACTCTTACAAAATGGTTCTAAATGGTCACTATTTGCAAACAATAATCCCCTCAATATAAAAAAAGAAAAGAAAAGGAAAACTTTCATTTCTTCATGTATTTTGATTTCTCATAAATTCTCATTTACACATTTGTTTCACTTGTCTAAATCTCTTTTAAAAATTTATTTCTAGTTTTTAGTTTTAAATCAATTATAGATTAACTTTTACTTGTGAAAAATTTTTACTTTCTCGACAAGTTCGCTTCTACAAAAAATATCTCTTCCAGACCTGCAAAACTCAATTCTCGTGCATTACTTTATGCCATGACAATAATAAACTCTTTCCCTTTACTGCCACTGTTGAGCAGGAGGTTACAGAGGGAAAATGATGAGAAAGAGGGGCAGGTTACAGAAGATGTCAGGAGGAGGTTAATAAACGGATGGGAACACCAGTTGAATTGGGGTGGCGTGGTTGGAGAAAAGAAGAGAAAGGACGCCAGTCTATGAGATAAGATATGTCTATTACCCTCACATTTTAATTCCGGGAGATTTTAATTTCTGTCGCGGAAGCTAGTATACAGAAGTTAATTCTACAGGTGGGAAGTGCAAAAAAAAAGCTGTTACAGTAGAAATTGTGGTTATATTTTATCGGTTTCAAAGTAAAAGTGTGGGACCTAGTTGCTAGTCTAATAGCTCGTGTAAATTCATACATACGGAGCACAAGTTCATTGGAGCTTAGCCGTCAAAGTATTTGTAGGAGAGGCACAGAGAAGCCACGTTACGCCAGTGAGAGAGCGACTGCCAAGTCAGTATCGATCACATTACATATTCTCCGGTGGATTTTGTCAAGAACACCGAGGTGAATACACAGGCGGATGGTAGATTTATATATGTGCAGGATAGATTCAGAGGGAAAAAACTTCCTGGTCCTGCACAGTGAACCGACCTTATTAGCAGCGGATTTAGCTATGGATTCTATATAGTCATTCCACTTGGGGTCTGCTTAGCGTGTTAGGCTAAGGAGGCGTAGTGTTTTGCTCTCAAGGAGGCTAGCTTGATCCATGCTAATGGCGGGTGGGAGGGGTTAAACGATTGTCTATGATGCTTGATCAGCTTGATCCATGCTAATGGCGGGTGGGAGGGGTTAAACGATTGTCTATGATGCTTGATCAGCTTTGTTTTGGAAGAATTAAAATTTACGAGCCATTTCTTACTCCAGTCCACCACAGATTGGAGGTCCTCGGAGGTTCGCTTTGTCAACTTCAGCAGAATTTTGATCGAGACGAGAGTAAACGGTATATATATAGGCGTATATGCCTATTTGGGATCTTATTACATCGGGGAGATCGTTAATGTAGATCAGGAATAGCGTAGAACATAGAATAGAGCCTTGACGGACACCCGCGTTCCCATAGTAGTATTGGGATGCATGTCCGTTCAAGGCTACCTTCATTGAGCGATTTGAAAGGAATGACTGGATTCGGTAAACAATTGTCAGTTATACCATATCTCCGCAGTTTCACTAGAAGGCCAGCATGCCAGACTCTGTCAAACGATTTGGAAATATTCAGGGCAACATTTCGAGTTTCGCCATTCTTGTCGAGAACCTGGTATATATACTCAGTGATGGTCGTTAGCATATCAGCAATAGACCTAGTGAAGCAGAAACTATACTGTTTGTACGAGAATATTCTGTGGGCTGTGAGATGCTGAACCACCTCGGCGTTGATAATAGCTTCTAACACTTTGCCAAAGACTGGTAGGATGCTGATATGCGGGTAATTAGCAGGGCCCGAGTGTTCTCCAGTATTCTTAAACATAGGAACTATAGAGGAAGCCGTCAAACATGCACGAAAGCAGGAATCAGATAGACAGCAGTTGTAGAATTTAGAGAGAACAGAGAAGAGTTCAGGGGCACATTTCTTCAAAACTATGACTGGGATTCTGTACCCTCCCTCGCTTTGAGATTATGCTAGAGACAAGCGAGGGATTAATGTGGATGTCATTCAGTTGGGCCTCAGTTCTTGGTGGAAAGTCGGGTGTAGATACTCCAGACGAATCCAGTGTGCAATTAGTGGAGAATCTGTGAGCAAAGCACTCAGCCTTGTCCTCTGGAGAGGTGATGACCTCACATCCATTGACCAAGGGGAGTATTGAGGGTTTACTGTTGTAAAGCACACATTTACCAGGCGCCAGTAGTCTTTGACGCCGAACTTACAGGATGCTATGCGTTGCTTCATTCTGGCAGCAAACATCATCTTAGCTTCATTATCTATCTTTTCGCACTCATTACGATCAGAAGTAAAAAAAAGACGCCTGTTATGATCTTACGGGTGGCTCCTATAAAGCCTGAAGAAGTGATTCCGGTGGACAATCGCGGCAGAGGAAGCGGATGAGAACCAGAGGGACGATCGCGGCAGAGGAAGCGGATGAGAACCAGAGGGACGAATGGGCTTTAAGCCGCAACTTCCTGGCTGGGATGAAAGCATCTATGCCAGCCTTAGCCTAATAAGAGATCTCGGATGCACAGTCTTCAATGGGAAAACTAAAAACATTGTTCCAAGGGACGTCATACAGGAAATCGTGGAACCAGTCCCATTCTGCTTTTTGGTAGTAGTAGGATGTTTGCCAAGGAGATGCTGATGTTATTATTAGTATTATAATAATAGTAGCACACTGCAACTCAATCGCTATAAAGTTTCGGTGTCAAAAACCCATCGTCGAACAGTAAAATATGGTTAACTTACATCGTCATATATTTAGGTAAAGAGATTTAAAAATAAAATAACAAATAAAATTAAAATAAAAAATTAGACAAATAATTACGAACATAAGTAAAAAGAGGCCATCCAATCAGATATATTAAATGAGGCAGGAGGTTTAAAGAATGATATGTTTAAGACTCATAGATAGTAGTGTTTCAATGTTTTGATACAGAAAGCCAGGTATGTCAAAATTTTTCAACCATCAAAAACAGAAAATTATAAATGAGAAGAAATCAAAAGAAAAAAGAAAAAAGAAAGGAGAAAAGTGCAGTGAGAAGAGAAAACAGAAGGAAAAGAGTAAGATCAAAGTAAAAAATAAATCGAAAAGTTGGAAATGATAAAATAAAATAAAATAAAATAAATATAAATTAAAAATGCATTAAAAAAGAACATATAGAATAAGAATAATATAAAAAATTTAAAAACTTAAAATTAAAATATAAAAAAATATTTTCTTTAGGCGATTTTTACATAAGTAGTGAGAAAATAATAATGAAATAATTACCAGCTAAATAAGGTAAATTGTAATCTATAAAATAAAATAAGAGGAGCAAATAGTAAAAATATTGAGATAAAATTAAGATAATTTAAGAATATGAAAAATTCTATGTTGGCAAAAATTAGTGATTTCATTACATTGGTTCAATAAGTCAGTTTTAGGAAATTTTATTATATGAATTTTTTCTTGAAAGCTAAGAAAACATATTTAACAATGTACATATTCCAGTGTTAGTCAATATCTTCCATGTAACATTAGGAGATTTATTTGCATCTTTCAATCGCAGTACTATTTAGAGACAAAAGTATAATTACTATATATTTTATTATAACTTATCTTTTTAGATAAGTTATGTTGGTAAAATCGTAACATAAAAATATTTTTAGTGCATCCGATATAATGTTAGGTGGGATTTTATTAGTGGAGATGTTAGCTAATTATACTATGGAATCTCTAATGCATTTATTTTGAAAAGTAAATGCACTAGAGTTATGAGAATCGCAGGTAATTGTTCTATTATCATTATTAATGGTAAGTTGGTAAAAATTATTATAATAATGTTGTTTTAAGATTTTATTATTGTGAGTTTTATTATCATATCAAGGTTATCAGTGCAGCTATAACTAAGTTTCTGTGTATTTTTATTAAAAATTTTGTGAAGTAAATCATAAGTGTAAATCATAAGGAAGTGTTTTTGAGCTAGATAAATTAATTTATTGCACCAGATATCTACATTAAAAAACAAATGATGAGTCGAAAAACATCACAGCCAAACTTGACATAAGTAACAAGGCTTAATCTTAACCGGTAAGCAAGCATTTCTAGCCATAAATGACCATAAATGTGATTTTTCTGATAACCTTCTTACAGACTTATCAACTCTGCAAAAATTGAATAAGGTAAAAGAAGCCAGGAAATCCTAAAAAATATGTGGAATCTATTCTAGGTAATCTAAGTATTGCTACACAAACAAACCAATGTTTTGCAAATTAACATATACTAAAAGTACGCCTTCAAAGAACACTGTCATCCCTTTTTCTTTTCTCTAACCCGAATATTTACGATGTAACCATATATTTTTACGAAGTAACGTGAGCCAAAAAACATGATTTCACCTATTACATCAAAATGAATTCGATTATGCTTGTTCTGTAGCGATACTTGTTCAAACTGAAATGTCCGCAGCGGCATTCTATTCATATATGATCCTTCTCTTTTGATATGGCTTCATCTGGAGTCCATATTTATTTAGCTTTTGTTCAGTATTTAAAAATTCTGATGCTGTTGTTTTTATCTTATAGTAAAACCTTGGTTAAAAAATTTCTGAGGTTGTGGTACGTTAAACGTGTTTTAGAGTATTTACATAGGTACCTCTTTTTGGAGATTTTCTAAATCAGTGAATCTGTCTGTTATGTTCCCACCTTTGTCTCTGTATCATGTATGTCATTTTTCAAAGATGGTTTATAACGGCATTTTCTCAGAGTTTTTTTTCCAGTTGATAATTTTTAAGAAACATTTTTGAAGTATATACTAATATTTTTATTTTTTGCTGCTTTCGCCTTAAGTTCTGGTAACAATTTATTATTTACGGATTTGATATTTCTGGAAAACATAAACTCTGCAGACGACATTCCAGACACAGTGTTTCAGTTTGGTGTTATTCTGAAAACACTAAGAAATTATTGTGGCACCAATTCATATAACTTCTTATCCCTCGGACTTTTAGTCCCCTTTAAACGGATCGCCAAACCGTTTGGCTTGTTTATTTGATCTTGGGTAATAAGGGGGCTTTGTTATGTGTTCTATTGCTAATAGAAACCTTAAATTCAAAGCGATGGATTGTGTTCCATTATCTGAAACAATATAGTAAGTTACACCGAAATCTCGTGTAAAAATATATTATCCTTAAGTTGGTCTTCTACATAACAATATTTTTAGCCATTTACTCTAAATATCGAATAACACTAGACCGAATACTTTGTTTAACGATCCTGTGAAGTCTATATGTATTCTGGACCCTGGAATATTGGTTAAGGTTGACATTTTATAAGTGGTGACCTTTCTGGCACAGCCTCTGCATGAACTTACTAAATCTTCGATGTCTTGATCCATTTTTGGCCAATACGTATAAAACTTCATTAAAGATTTCGCCCTAGAAATTCCTGGATGTCTTATGTGAAATGTTTTAAGAAAATGTTTTTGCAATTGTTCTCGGATCACAATTATTTCTGCGTACATATTTACATTATTGCAAAATGAAAATGCGTTATTTTCAGTAATATTCACTATTTTTAATTTATTTCTTTAAATTTTATTTGCTTCTTCATTTTTATTATAAAGTCGCTGTATCGGCCTAAATGTTTATTTTCCCTAAGTTATAGGCACTTCTCTTATTGTATTTAAATACATTACTGATTTCATTTTCAGCCCTTATCACCGCAATTAATGTGCCCACAAGTGGTTCGTAGAATTTTTGCATTAATCTAGATAGCTCGTCCGCATGACTCCTGTAGGAACACCATTTTATAATCATAGTTTAATAAGAGAGTTTACTAGGGCTATAGCATACACGTTGCATGTGTGGCAACAGCCGTTTTCTATATACGCACAATTATGAACAATGGTCTGTGTGTAGTATGAATTCTCTACCACATATGAATTTATAAAAATTTTCATACAAAATATGATAGCCAATTCCTCGTTTTCTATCTGGCTGCAGCTTTTTCAGCTGCTACTAATAATCTTGAAGCATGAGCTATTGGTTCAGTTTATCCATCCTTATATTTGTGTCTTATCAATGATCCAATACCAGAATCACTTGCATCTGATGAAACAACAATCAAAATGAGCTAGTGACAAGTTCAACGTAGAGACTTTCTTAATCTCGAAAGCACCTTGACATATATCTGACCAAATTAATTTTATATCTTTCTTTATCAAGTTGGTTATTAAAGGATTCTTTTAGTTTATACATGATTGTAATTAACAAACCCTAAAATGCTTGCATTACATTTGTTGGGACCTGCATGTCTTTTATTGCGCTCGACCTTGAAAGATCTGGTCGTCTATTGTTTGCATCGATAATTTGTTCGAAATAATTAATTCTTGAGATAAAGAATTCGTACATTCCTTCACTGATCTTTAAACCGTACCCTTTAATTCTTTGAAATACTTTTTTATATCTTTCTTATGCTGATTTTCGGGTCTCACTTTTAATAAGTACATCATCTACATATGCTTGTGCCCTATCCAAACCGGCAAACGTCGTATCTGTAATGTCTTGGAATATTCTTGGTGCAAAAAAGGGAGCAGGTTAAATTTGTATAGTTCTCTTTGAATGTTAACTGTTAATAATTTTGAGCATTCTTTGTACACTAGTACTTGTAAGTAAGCGTCTGACAGGTCCGATTCAGAAAAAAATACCACCATTTTTATTTGGCAAAAATTATCTCTGGACTTGGTAAAGGGTATATTGTTTTAAACTTTCATTTAGCCACGTTGAAAAATCAGCACTTACAAAGATTTTATTATTTCTTTTTTTGAATGTAAACTGGTGGTGACACCAAAGTAATATATATATATATATATATAATATTTTTCTTGTCTAATTCTTTGTTAAATGGTTCTAAAGCAGCAAAGATGCATTCCTTTTAGCTTAAATATTAGTGTTACATTCGCTTTTACTTCAAATTCAGGTCTTGTTTTTGAGCATTTATCTAGACTTTCTGAGAAAACTTATGGAAAATATAGTTTTAATTCATTCTTTAAATTTTAGCTACCATATTAGCGCTGGAGGTAACAATATACATTTTGTTGTAGAAAGAGTCAAATGGGAAGCCCCAAATACCATCAAACGAAATGTTAGCGGTGAATTCACCCATAAAGTTCAATCTATTTTCTAAACGTCCATTATGAAATTTATTTGGCGTTAATAAACGGGGTTTATCCATTTTTCTCCATGTCTGTTCATTTATGAAGGTGATATCAGATTCTGTATCTAGTTTTTTATTGATATTATTAATTTTCATAAAAACCAATTTCGTCTTTTCAGAGGTTTCTAACTCAGTTAAAGACACGTGCAAAGTCTTGTTAATTTTTCTGTGTGCTTTTTGTCTTTATACCATGTATTTGTCATATTCACATAAGTTTTATTTTTCTTACATTTTTTTGAATTTGCAGTAAATACTTTTCTGACCTAGCCTCCCACATTTGTAACATTTGCTTTTGAAATGCTTACCTTTACATTTGTGGCAAGGGTTAGGTATTTGGGGGTGAGTATCGTCGTTTTTAATCTGATAAGAGTTTGAAAACGTCTATAGACTTTTTTCTTAGATGTTCTGACGCTATGTACTTGTGAAATGTCTCTTTTCTCGATCCTTGCCGTATGGGGTTTTAGAATTACATTACGTTGATATTCTTCCACTTTTTTGAGAGTTAATCTGGAATTCATTTCTAATTTAGCACATATTCTGGATCTTATTTTTGCTTCTGTATTTAAGCCCTCTACAAATATTAGACATTTAAATAAATCCGGAGTTAGGTCATTTAGCTTGAACTCCATGCATTCTTGATTCACGAAACAGGCACAAAAGTGAAAAAGCTTCATCCTCACAATTTATTAAGTTGCTAACCTGTATTGAATAATGAGTTCTTATCAACGAACATTTTCAATAATATTACTACAGTTTTATCAACATTTATGTCACCCGGTTTTTTTTTTATCATCTCACCCCAAGCAAGGCATTCCACTGCCACTATTGCGCATGGGGCTATATAGGGGAAGGTAAAGAGAAGGAGTGGTTAGACATAGAGAATGTCAGGAGGAAGGTGACAGATGAGTAAGGATACCGAGTATGAGGGTTGGGTAGATGGGAAGAGTGTTTGATAGAATGGGAGCAGGTTAGTGTGTTAGGAGGTGTCTATTGACCTTATTGGCTCCGAGATGCAAATAAAAACTAGTACAGACTCATTCTACTGTTTATAACAGAAAATGGTTGATGGAGTAGCCTATTTTTTTTTCTTTTTATAAGCGTTTCACCCCGAGCAAGCATGCCACTGCCACTACTGCGCAGGGGGCTACGTAGAGTGGAGAAAGGATGATTAAATATAGGAAATGTCAGAGGGTGGGGGATAGGCGGGTAAGAATGCCGAGAATGAGGGTTGGGTAGATGAGAGTGTTCTGAGAATAATTGGGAGTTAATGTGATAGGAGGTGTCTATTGACCCTACATTTAAATACCTGGAGATTGTAACTGTCGGGAAAGCAGAGTTGTGGAAGGGAGTTCCACAGGCGGGAAGCGCGAGAAAAGAAGTTTAAATCTGAAGTTAAATAAATCCGGTGTTACGTCATTTAAATTGAACTTCTTGCATTCTTGATTCACGACACATTCACAAGTGAAGAACTTTCATCGTCACACTTTATTAAGTTGCCAGCGTGTATTGAATAATGAGATCCTATCACCGAACATTTTCAATAATATTACTACAGTTTCCTCAAAATTTATGTCACTTGGTATTTTGGCAAAATAAAATTTAGATACTTTTCATGGAGTGTCAGAGAAAGGGCAAGAAATGGAAGGGAACAGAAGGTAGAGAGAAAGTAAAAGAACAAGATATACAGGTTAATGTAGAAAGGACTGGAGTCAAGTGGATAATAGATGGGTATTGATATTGCATTTAAATTCCTAGAGGTTTTAGCTGTCAGGAAAGTAAGTATATAGAAGGGAGTTTAATGGGTGATGACGCCATGACAATAAATATACCATCATAGATCTATACCTATGACTTTACATTAAATCCATACTATTTCACAATGGCGAAGAATGGATTAAAATCACAAAAAGGAACATTCGATAAACAACGAAGTTCATTTAACGGAACTGAGGTTTCAGAACTAATGGGTATAATCTTCATAAAATCAACGAAATAGCCTACTATTGATTGTATAGAGATGACGGGTATGATGATAATTCCGGACAACAGAAAAGTAAATGACAAGATAAGAAAAAGGACTCGATTTTAAAATAGAGGTCGAAATGAGTAAACAATATTCGCATGTAGAATTTAATCTGCAAACAGGCAGTGTCTCCTCAGATAAGAAATGTAACAAAATTTGAGATATGTGAACATTGGATTTAACAGTCCTGCTAACAACAATTGTCACCATAATTTTTGGTGTCAAGATATATAACCCGTTTCTTAGCTAATTTGATGGAGGCTGATTCAGAAAATGACATTAAATGGTTAGCTACCGTTTTTGCTGTATTGAAACTGCTCATTTTTGGAAAAATATCAATTTACGATCATGACTGATCGTAGCATTTAGTTAATATATGTCGTAGTCAATTTTCAGGTAGGGGTAGAAATTTATGTCAGCGATCTGAAATAAAATATTTTTTTATAAAAATATGACATTAAATGGTTAGTTACCGGTTTTCCTGTAATGAAAGTGCTCATTTTTGGAAAAATATCAATTTACGATCATGACTGATCGTGACATTTAGTGAATAAATGTCGTAGTCAATTTTCAGGTAGGCTGGTGATGTCGGCAGATTATGGCATAGTGTCATTTCCAGAATGAGAAAGCTTGCTAAATGAAGGGTTGCTATCCGTCAATATCATATATACAGAAAACAAATGAGAATATGCTTTTTGCTGAGAAAATTCTGTACAACATAAACGAAAAAGTAAGCTCTGTTTCAGATTCTATGTCCTCTAATTAGCTAAAACAGATGTTTAGTGTCTCACCATAATTTCAATACTTTTTTTACCAGTGTTATGAAACACATCCCTAAAAGAACCAGACCACAAGTTATCTAAAAATTCCTCTCACAAAACAATTGTCAATGAAAAAAAACTTATGAAAGGGCTTTAAATGAAAATGGCCATAAAAAATAAATTAGAATATGAAACCCAAATAAATAAGCAAATAAAGAATAATACGGGGTAAGGAAACATTATTTACTTCAACCCACCTTTTGATTCAGAAGTAAGATTTAAAGTAGGGAAACTATTTTTCTAATTGATTAATAAACACTTTCACAAAAACTCAGAATTATACAAGATATTCTAAAGAAATACAGTTAAAATAAGTTACAGCTGCACCTGTAATTTAATAAATTACATAAAGAGACGCAACTCGAAGAATTTAAAAAATAAAGAACATCATAAAATCGTTAAATATAAACGTAAATGCAAAGATAAAAAAATTGTACTAAACTAGCTAACCACCTGTGAGAATTAAAAGAAAAAATAGAAAATACCCTTATGTAATTTGGAGCATATTAAAAAAAGACCAATCATTAGAACGCTGGTGATGTCGGCAGATTATGGCATAGTGTCATTTCCAGAATGAGAAAGCTTGCTAAATGAAGGGTTAGAAATAATGTCCAATTATAAAAATCTCAGAAATATATTTTAGGATCGTACAAACTCGGATGAAAATGTTTAATATTTTTGACCAGCCTCTCTGAACTTAGATCAGTGGTGCCCTCTAGGTATGAATTTACACGAGCTAATAGATTAGCAACTAGGTTCCACCCTTTTACGGTGAAACCGATAAAGTGTCACCGCAATTTATACTCTAACAACTTGTTTTTACGCATTCCCACCTGTGGAATTCCCTTCCATATACTTGCTTTGGTGTTATAAAAAATTTCCTTGCCAGAGCTTATGAGAATTCATCTCGCCCATATTTTTTTCAAAAAACACCACGACTTGAAACAAAATGTCATAAACAATGGATTCCCTAATCATTTTATTGACTAAAATATTAGACTATTTCTTTCTAACGTAACCAATAACAACAACAAACACACGCAAAAAAACAAACAAGCAAAAAACAACAGCACAGTATCATTAATATTTTCTAAAATAATCCAATGCATAGCAATTATAAACAGGGTTGAATTTTCACTTGGAAACATCATCTGAAAATACGCAACTCTCGTTGGCATAAGAAAAAAATCCTATCAATTACAGAAAATTGTAACCTCATCGACAAAAATAACAATTCACCAGTAGGATCCTAACTACAGCGAACCAATATCATTTTCCAAATTAAATGTCTTTTGAAAACTGCGTTCTTGATCAATGCAAATTCTTAAATAATTACATTAACCACACCCCCACGCAGTTAACGAGAAGATTAACTTTGCACCTCTTAGACCAGATCTCATTTTAACACACAAAGACCTACCAAACTATCAGCAAAATACTTATTGATAACATATCATAGCATCAACCACATGCAAAATAGGCTAAAATTAATGTAAACATTATGAGTAAAAAGAAATCCAAACCGTAATAACAATTACGAACATGCTAAACACACACACACACACACACACACACACACACACACACACACACACACACACACACACATCTAAACTTTACACATATTCAGCCACATGTAAAAACAAAAATTGTCCTCGATAATAGCTAAGTGTATAGCCGAAAGCGCTCGAAAAATTAATGGTCAATTTTTATATTATTTATTTCCTTGAAAAAAATAAATATATATACTTTAGAAATTGCTTCATGAAAACTCTTGCTTCTCAAACAAGTTTTTTTGCCCGGAGCAATATTGCATCTGTAATACTGACATACGCAAAAAAGCTTCTTGGAATGATTTAGAATTTATTAAATCTATTTACTTTAATAAATGTTTTGTCCCGCAACCTGTCATGCATCTCAAACATTTATCGCCTTCCTATCAAATCGCCTCCACAACCACTTCAGATGTCAAATAAATCTCCTTTCTCAAACAGATCTTGTCACCTCAACAAATTCCGCATTCTCGCATAACCACATATTTATCCAAGTTTCACTTTTCTATAAATGTTGTTTATCCAACATTTCACATTTACACATGTTTCAATTCTCAACCCATTTACACAAACATAACTTGTGTATTTAAAAAGTGTAGCATGGAATTTGTTTAATTTCATAAACAAACCTTTTCGTCCGCTAAAATAAGGGTTTTACAAAACAAATCTCATTTCTGTATCCACAAACCCTGTGCGAGTGCAATTTTTGACACATTAAACATCAACTCCCTCTTATATATATATATATATATATATATATTAATTTAAATTGTGTGTATTTTGGCAGCATGTTTTCATTAATACAGGTTTTATTGATTAATATAGACAAGTTGTGTCTATTTTGTGTAGGATCCTTTCGTATAATCTGATAAGCTTGATAGTGCTACCGTTAAAAGAAAAGAAATCACAGTAATTGTTGATTTGTTTTATCAGGTTATCAGATTATACGAAAGGAACCTACACAAAGTCAATAGACACAACTTGTCTATATTATTCAACGAAACCTGTATGAATATATTAGTTTCTCTATGAAATCAATCTTGTCTCTATAAATAAAATCATGAAATCTTTAATTCTCCCTAATTTCTCACTTACACAACCGTTTCACTTCTCTAAATAACTATTATCAAACAGATATAGAATTTTTTAAAATTTGTCATTTTCTCCAGAAAATGCTTCACCTGTTTCATATATCTCGTCTCTCCAGTAACTTTTACAAAGTTAATGTCTTCTTAACGTTTTACTTACCAAATTATCATTTTCAAGGTATCATTTGCACATCTTCGAAATCAATCTTACTTCTGAAAGGAATCTCTCCACCCAAATTATGCCACTTCCGAAATAACTATACAACACAAATATACATGCGAAAAATAATTTATTTCACTATATTTTTATTAATTTTCAAGTTGATTGATTTGCACTAACCGTTCCAAAATGGGTTGTTGTCTTTGATTTCAAATGCTCATCACTCCGATTCACAATATTTCTGAAAATAAAAAAAAAACTAATAAAAGATTATTTGTAGTTTCTTCAGAGTAAATAACCTGCCATAATTGTTTACATGTACATTCATTTTTAGACTATATCTTGTATGTTCATACGTTTATCTAAGATTTACTTTTTAAATACATCAACGTACATTATTTCATCCAAGTATATCGAAGATTTAATAAATTAAATCACCAAAAGCAAGACATTTTTAACTAAAACATATCCCGCCAACTGACTCGATTTTATTTGCCAACAAATCATTCTTCATCATATCTGTGCTCTGTAACTTTGGATGCAAATCCCATAACTTCAGCATTCAGTATGACTTAACAAACAAAACGAAACAAGTATTTTATTTTTTCAGAGACGTTTTTTGAAATTTACGTTTATTTCAAGAAATGGTGGCCTTTTATATTCCAATAAATATGAATTAAATAGAAACATACAACAAAACTCTGTCTCTTCTATAAATATTTTCATGGCTTCTGCTCGGATGAGCTTAAGTCACTGATGCCTCCTCAACAGGTGTTTACCCGTGCAACCAGACTGGCAACTGGGTCCCACCCATTCACAGTCAGGTTAGCCAAATGCAGACGACAATTCTACTCCTGCAGCTTCCTCTCTCGCACTTCCCGCCTGTGGAACTCACTCCCGTATTCTTGCTTTCCTGACGGCTACAACCTCCAGAAATTTAAATGCAAAGTTAATACTCATCTACTAACCACTGGCCTCTAGCTCTCTCCCCTCTCCTGTATAACCTTCCCTTTCTCTCCTCCTATGTATCTATCATCGCACCTTCTTTCTCAGCTTTCTATTGTTCCTTTCTAACTAGCTGGTACTCCTCACTCTTTTCTAATTAATCTTTTTACATTTATGTAACCCCCTGCACATCAGTGGCGTTTCCGCCTTGCTCGGGGTGAAATGATTAAAAAAAAAAAAGAAAAAAAAGTTTTTTTTAACTTAAATCTCAGCCTCTTAAATCTCCAAAGTTAACAAATGTTTTACTTATTTTGCTTGAAGTTGTAGTTTATTAATTATTTCAGACCTTATGAAAAAACGAATAAAATGACACTGGTAAAATATATTTATCATAGAAGCAAGATATCAAATCGTTCTAATAATAATGAAAAATATTGTCGGTATATTTTGTAGCTTCTCTGATATTTGCTAAATATCCTGATTTGTATCTTCTTGTGATTTTTACTCTTTTTCTTTGACTTATAATTCCTCTCTTTATTCACAACCATTTTATCAATTCAAGTTCATTTAAATTTAAGGAATTTAAATTAGGATTAAAATCATCAGGCTAAAATATGTTTAAGGAAAAACATCCAGTAGAACGTGTGCGTATGTCTCTGTATGTACATAGATATGTGTGTGTGTGTGTGTGTGTGTGTGTGTGTGTGTGTGTGTGTGTTAGTTTTCCTTCGATTCGGTCATTGAGGAAATAGAGAAATATATATCATGCACGAATTACTTGCTTCGCGGCGTGGACACAAATCCAGGTATTTCTACATCCTCGCCGTCTGTGCTAGATTTTCGCTAATCTCATGAAAGTTTTAATAAGGCTTTTAACAAACCTTGTTTTTAAATCTACTGCGTACCTAGCCACCTCATCACTAGAAATGATTGTTGGGAAACGATTTACAATGATGTAACAACAGTTAATTGACGAAACACTATGGTACTAATGTTTCTCTTTTTGTTTATATGCTATTTTTGCTTGCAGAATATTTTTATCCTTGAGCAAGGTCATTTCTTCACATTCAAATATTCATGTAGCGGCAATATTTTTTATAGTCAGTCAAAAGGTATGCTAAAAGATTTACGATAGCCATAACACACACAACTATGTAGCCAAAATATAATATATTTTCTCTTCTGTTCAATATGTCCAAATAGTGGATATATTGGTGAATCTGGAAACAGCTTTAGATTAAGTTTTAATAATCATAAACTAAGCATACGCCAAAACAACCATTATTCCCGCATAGCTGAATACTTCAATCAACCAGGACACATTAGAAAACTGCAAATGTTTACTGATAGATTCCGATTTTTTGTTTCTCATACTCACGAAGAAAGAAAGAAAAATACTGGATTTTAAAATTAAATACATATAGGCTAGGGTTAAATAGGGACGTTGGTATAAATATTTCAATAGTTAAACATTTTTTAGATACACTTTAAAAAATGTTCTTTAAAACAACATTTAATAGTCTTACTACAGTTAGGTTTACGTTTAAAAATATTCAAAAAACTCTATCGCTTTCTACATCACGTGATGTAAACAACTCGCGACAGACTCTCCTCACGACGAACGCTCCTAGTTTAAATTTTAAAATCATTTATTTCTGATTAAAGGCCGAGGTCGGTCTGAAATATCAAATATATATATAATAATAATAAAAATAAATAAATACTGTCAAAAAATACATTTATAAACTTACAACGTTTTAGTAGTTTTTCATATATATATATATATATATATATATATAATGCTCTGCACAGTATCGAGCACTCTTAATAAAGTAAATCACTAGAATATATATATATATGTATATATATATATATATATATATATATATATATATATATTATGCGCTCATAAAGATTGAGCTCTCTAGAGAAGCAAATTTTAAGAAAAACATTTACCACTTCTGTGATTTATGCATTACTCTTTAACGATGAATTGATTTCTTTCGGTGACTGGCGCGTGTGTACACCGCTTATATATAACACGCTAAAAATTTCCATTCTCTTATTCCATGTTCCTATTTTTTAGGGGTTAGTAACTTTGACTGACACCAAATCAATCTGTTTCGATTCCGGCCAGAAGCAAGTAAATATTTAGCTACACTGATGAGGTGTGATACAGCAAAACAGACTTGTAAGTGGATGAGGAATATATATATATATATATATATATATATATATATGAAAATTAAACCATACACGTTATTCCATGGTTAAGCGAAAGTTTGTGCCTATTTCAGGCAAACCAGCTTCCGTCATTATTGTACTGAAGATTTTACATGAATTCCGCTTTACCATGAAATAACGTGTCTGTCTTAATTTTCATGTATATTTGCTCTATATGTATTTATATACATATATATTTAGAGCTCTCCAAGAGAGTTGTCGTACCACTTTATGTACAGGATAATTCTTTGAATTCTTTTATATCTACACCTCATGATTATATATATATATATATATATATATATATATATATATATGTGTGTGTGTGTGTGTGTGTGTGTGTGTGTGTGTGCATCAGCATATAAAATAAATGTTAAATAATTCGTAAATAGTTAAAGGTTTCAAAATCTGCTAATTCAGGAAACAAATACAGTTTTTAATTATGCATGATTTAAGAATTCCTGTTAAAATCCACATTTACAATTAGATGTGTATATTTACAATATTAAAATTTTTCTTGAAGATTAATTTGAACACACTCCTACACATACACAGACATTGGCATACTCAGACACGCACACATATTCATGTACGCATATACCCACGCTTACGCACAAATGCAAGTGAATAGCAGTGAATGAATGAAAGGAAAATTAAATAATACATACCCGAAGATTATAGCATTCACAATTGCAACTTTTAATACAGTCCTCATCAGTCCGGCATTGAGTTAAACATTTATGTGGGCAATGACGACGTATTATATTTAAAAAATACCCCGAAACTTGAAGATCACTGACAAACAGTAACATGATTAAAATTCTTATAACTGCAAAGGTCATCTTCCTACAACAGAAAAAAATTGAAAAAGGATTATTAACGTGAAAATATTGTATTGTTTACCATGAAAACCGCAAGGCAAAACTATAAAGACATCCTTCATCAGTAACGCATTACGGAGAAATAACTTAATTTTATCAACGAAAATGTATTATATATCAAGAACGTTTAGAGATGGATATAACTGACATTCAAAAACAGATTCATCTTTGAAAATTAGCCTCGGTCTGGTATGGCCCTGAGATTAACGCAACAATCACAATTGCAATAAAAGCACGAAAAATAACTATAATCTGCTCATTAGTCCCGTAGGAGATTTCACGGGACAAGAAGACGGTTTTACTCTATATTGGCAGTGGAAAATTAACTATTGAAATAAAATCACTAAAATGTACTTAAAGTTGCCAATTAGCCCCGTAAAAGATTTTGTTAGAAAAGAAGATGTTATTGCTATACACGAGCAGAGTATAATCACTGTTGCGATAAAATCATGAAAAATTACTTTGAGTTGTTAATTAGTCCCGTATAAAATTTCGCTGGACAAAAAAGCGGTATTGCTATACACGGGAACAAGCACTATTGCAATAAAATCACGGAAAATTACTTTAAGCTGCCCATTAGATCGTTGGAGATTTCGCTGGACAAGAAGGTAGTATTACTATACATGGTCAGCGGACCAATCACTATTGCAATGAAATCACAAAATAATACTTTAAGCTGCCTGTTATTCCTTTAGGAGATTTCGCTGGACAGTAAGGCTTTATTACTATATACGGGCAGAGGAACAAGCACTATTGCAATAAAATCACGAAACATTACTTAAAGATGCCTATTTATTTCATAGAAGATTTTGCTGGACAAAATGGAAGTATTACAAAACATAGGCAGTGGAATAATCACAATTGCAAAAACATCACAAAAAATTACTTTATGCCCATTAGTCCCGTTGGAGATTTAGGTGGACAAAAATACGGTATTGCAATATATGGGCAGTGGAAAAATAACTATTGCAATAAAATCATAAAACATCACTTTAAGCTTGCCTTTAGTCGAGTAGATTTCGTTGGACAAGAAGGTAATATTGCTATACATGGGCAGCGGAACAATCACTATTGCAATAAAATCACGAAAAATTTCTTTAAGTCACCCATTATTTCGGTAGGAGATATTGCCGGACAAGAAGACAGTATTGCAATACATTAGCAGTGGAAAAAACACTATTGCAATAAAATCACGAAAAGTTACTTTAAAGCTGACTATTAGTCCCGTAGAAGATTTTGATGGACAAGAATAGGGTATTGCAATACATGGGCAAGAAAAAAATCAATATTGCAATAAAATCACAAAAAATTGCTTTAAGCTCGCCATTAATCCAGTAGAAGATTTTGCTGGACAAGAAAGTAGTATTGCTATATATGGGCAGTGGAACAATCACTATTGCAAGAAAATTACAAAATATTACTTTAAGCTACACATTAGTTCTGTATGAGATTTTGTCGTACAAGAAGACGGTATTGCAATATATGCGCAGTGTAAAAAACACTATTGCAATAAAATCATGATAAATTACTTTTAGTTTCCCATTAGTCCCGTGGGAGATTTCACTGGACAAGAAGACGATATTACTAGACATGGCCAGTGAAAAAAATCACGAGAAATTGCTGTAAGTTGTCCATTAGTAGCTTATCAGATTTCACTGGACAAGAAGTTAGTATTGCTATACATAGGCAGTGGAACAATCACTATTACAGGAAAATTACGAAAAAAGTTGCCCATTAGTCCTGTAGGTTATTTCGCTGGATAAAAGGCGGTATTGCTATACAGGGAAAATGAAACAATCACAAATTCAATAAAATCACGAAAAATTTCTTTGAGTTGCCCGTTAGTCCCGTAGGAGATTTTGCTCGACAAGAAGACGGTATTGCTATACATGAGCAGCAGAACAATCACTATTGCAATAAAATCACAAAAAATTACTTTAACCTGTCATTTAGACCCGTATGAGATTTCGCTGGGCACGAAGGCGGTATTGATAGACATGGAAAATGGAACAATCACTATTACAATAAGATTACGAAAAATTACTTTGAGTTGCTCATTAATCCAGTAGGAGATTCCCTGGACAGGAAGCCGGTATTGCTATACATGGGCAGTAGAACAATCACTATTGCAATGAAACCACGAAAAATTACTTGAGGCGGCCCATTAGTCCTGTATGAGATTTTGCTAGGCAAGAAGGCGGTATTGCGATACATGGTCTGCGGAACAAGAACTATTGCAATAAGATCACGAAAAATTACTTTAAGTCATCCCGTTGGAGATTTCACTGAACAAGAAGACGGTATTGCTATACATTGGCAGTGGAACAATAACTATTGCAATAAAATCCATTAAAATTATTTAAGCTGTCCATTAGTGCCGTAAAAGATTTCGCAGGACAAGACGACGGTATTGCGCTGTATTGGCTCTGGAACAATAACTATTGCAATAAAATCACTAAAATTTACTTTAAGTTGCCTATTTGTCTAGTAGGAAGTTTTGCTGGAGAAGACGGTATTGCTATACATTTGCAGTGGAATAATAACTGTTGCAATAAAATCCAAAAAAATTATGTTAAGCTGCCTGTTAATACCGTAAACATTTCGATGGACATGAAGACATATTGGTATATATGGGCAGTGAAAATATCACAATTGCAATAAAATCACGAAAAATTACTTTAAGCTGCCCATTAATTCCGTAAAAGATGTCGCTGGACAAGATGACACTATTGTTATACATTGGCAGTGGAAGATTAAGTATTGCAATAAAATCACTAAAAATTACTTTCAGTTGCCCATTAGGCCAGTTGGAGATTTTCCTGAACAAGAAGACCGAATTGCAATACATGGGTTGTGAAACAATCATTATTGTAATAAAATCACGAAAGGTTACATCATGTTGCCCATTAGTCCCGGGTGAGATTTCGCTGGTCAAAAAAGTGGTATTGCTATACACGGGAACAAGCACTATTGCAATAAAATCACGGAAAATTACTTTAAGCTGCCCATTAGATCGTTGGCGATTTCGCTGGACAAGAAGGTAGTATTACTATACATGGTCAGCGGACCAATCACTATTGCAATGAAATCACAAAATAATACTTTAAGCTGCCTCTTATTCCTTTAGGAGATTTCGCTGGACAGTAAGGCTTTATTACTATATACGGGCAGAGGAACAAACACTATTGCAATAGAATCACGAAACATTACTTAAAGATGCCTATTTATCTCATAGAAGATTTTGCTGGACAAAATGGAAGTATTGCAAAACATAGGCAGTGGAATAATCACAATTACGAAAAAATCACGAAAAAATACTTTATGCTGTCCATTAGTCCCGTAGGAGATTTCGCTGAACAAGACGACGATATTGCTATACATTGGCATTGGCACAATAATTATTGCAATAAAATCCACAAAAATCACTTTAAGCTGCCCATTAGTCTCGTAGAATATTGCCCTGGACAAGAAGACGGTATTGCTAGACATGGTTAGTGGAGACAACCACTACTGCAATAAAATCAAGAAAAATTACTTTAAGTTGTTCATCAGTCCCGTAAAAGATTTCGCTGGACAAGAAGACAGTATTGTTATGCATCGGCAGTGGAACAATCACTACTGAAATAAAATCACGAAACATTACTCTGAGTTTCCCATTAGCCCCTTAGGAGAATTTGCTGGACAAGAAGGCGATATTACTATACATAGGCAGTGGAACAATCACTATTGAAATAAAATCACGGTATTTTATCAGATATAGCTGGAGAAGAAGGCGGTATTGCTATTTATATGCAGTAGAACGAAATTCGTTGATCCGTAGACGAAGAGTTGACCGAATATAATTTTGTCCAAAAGCAGAGAGCATGTCTGTCTTACTCAACCAAGGTCCATTCCTCAGACCGAATTCCGACTGAAGAATTCTCTGCCCGAATTCAGAGAGCTCGACTGGCATTTTTGTGTTCCTGTGGATCTAAGGCTATTTTTCTTGAATTTCATAACAGACTTGATTTGACACGAACTCGATCTTTAACTGGAGAAACCAAGCGCAGAAACTCGGTCCAAAGGTAAAAATTTGCTCAACCCCTGCATATGCGGGATCGGGCACTAAGTGGGTTTACTCTTCTCAGCGGAGTCCCCGTCCGTAGACAGAGCCCCGACTTAGTCGTTGTTTGTCCGATGCCAGAGAACCTGACACTTTCGATTTCTTTATTTAAGGCATCTTGATTAGTTTATTCGTGTTACATGGAAAATCTTATTTGCTCCACACCATCCCATCATTTTTTAGCACTTTATTTTTTGTTAGTATTCAATCACTTCACTTTCTACTGAGATTGCTACATGCGGAACTTTGTATTTCTTTCGTTTTAGGTCAGCCACTAGTTTTTTCTTACATTTCCTTTTTCTTGTATGATCATCGAATTCTTAAGGTATTGGTACACCAAAGGTATCATACAGACCTCACATAGCTTCTTTCTTTCTTGCAGACTTAAGTAAATCTTTTAACGGATTCCAGCGTCTTTTGTGTTCCCATTTTTTCTTTTTACCAAATAAATTATTTTTCCAATTTGTGACCTTACACCGTCTTTTCACATTTCTTTTCCATTTTTATATAGGCTTACGGCCATATCACGTTCAATACATCGGTTCTCGCTCGATCTCCGAAGTTAAGCAACGTTGAGCCTAGTCAGTACTTAGATGGGTGACCGACTGGGAATACCAGGTGCTGTAAGCGTTTGGTGACGGATGTACGTTGTATTGCAGTTGATATCGACTCGGAAAGAGAAATCGGTGAGCCGAGTTCGAATTCCAGTTGACTACCCTGCATTCACTTAAGTACTGGTTCCCTTGGGAAAGGTATTAATCCGTCCCTTCCCTCCAGTTATGGGTTAAACAACAGGGTAGGACTTGGGGACCCTGCCCTTAAAAACAAATCCCAATGAATCTTGATACTCGAAAAGAAGAACGTATTACTAGACACAAAACTTATATAAAAAACAACAATAAATTGTTGAAAGGAAAAGGTATTACCAGCAATAAATAAATAAAATTTAGTTGGCAATAAATGACTCGCCGAGGTTGATATGCCATAAAACAAAACAACCAACCAACCAATCATTTATATATACTCTGAACAACAGATTTTTTAGCCAATTTTGAAATGTGCTATGTTCTTTTTCTTATCCGTTTCATTCTTTTACATGGTAACGTCATTTTTTTGTGAACATCAGTTTTCGATGATGTGCCTGATGGTGTATTGGCATTTGGAGTTATATTGTATACACACAAGACTTTATTACAATCATTCGCAAGGAATGAGGATGATATACACCAGTGAGGGTTTGTACAAATGGCAAGAAAGATGAGGACAATAGTCCTGTATGAATACTGTATGAATGTTCATTTACCACTTGTGAAATGAGTAATTATCAAGAAGGTATAATCACAAAATCCCTGAAAAGTTTAATAACATATTTTTTTTATTAATCTAACATGGATTACCTTTTGATTCTATGAGGGACAGTGATATCAATTAAAAGCCGACTGAGAGAGACAGAATGAAATCCTAAACATTGCCAACTGGAACAATTGAATTAATAATATATTAATAATATTAATAATAATATTAATAACATTATTAATATTAATAATTAATAACAATTGAATTAATAACATATTTTTTAATAATTTAAAATGGATTACGTTTTGATTTTATGAGGGACAGCAAAATAATTGGAGTAGATAGACTAAACTATCGCCCGGTTCACACTCCACCCACATCTATTGAACAGGTGAAGAGGCTCATCCCTTGTTTCCTGTTTAGGATGCGGTTTCCGGCTTTCTCTTTTCCATTCTTTTTACCCTTACGTAGCCCCCTGCGCATCAGTGGCGTTACCGCCTTGCTTGGGGTGATATGATTAAAAAAAAAAAAAAAAAAAAAAATATAAATTAGAGGCTGACAGAAAGAGACAAAATGAAATCCTAAACATTGCCAACTGGAACAATTGAATTAATTCGATTGATTTTAAGTATGAGATGTAGCGTAGAATAGAAGATATTAAATAGTTTCAAACCTTTATTTTTCATTTAGTTGCGGATAAGAAATAATCTCTAATCAAACTAAGCAAAATTTCCCAAATGAAAAAAATAATTTGCACACATCACTAAGTATATAGGGAACCACTAATTTTAGGAAGCACTTGTTAATATGTGTTTTTTTCGGATATATCCTTCTTAAATGAATTTGATAATTATTTTCTTCATTTATTTTTCTAGGTGCATATTTTCACACATATTTAATAGTATACAAGTTCACTTTATGTAGTAAAATATTTATAATTTTAACATTGTTATTAAACAGACAAGAGGAGATGAGGATTTTCAAAAAATATTTTTGCTTAAAATAATCGTCCAAACTCTGATGAATAGAGCGAGAAGGAGAATCAGGCCAGAGATAGGACAAGAACAGTGGAACAAGAAATGCCAAATTTGTGATTAGGATGCTCTCTGAAAGGGCAATGCAAATGAAGAAGTATTTATACCTGTACTTTATTGATTATACAAAGGCGTTTGACAAAATACGCTGCAAAGAATTGATGGAGATGCTCAGCAGCTTTGACATATTTGGAAAAGACTTAAGAGTAATCAGGAATCTTTACTGGCAGCAAACCGCTTGTATACGGACAGGTAATGAATTCAGCAGATATACAAGTTAGAAAGGGGTGTAAGAAAAGGATGTGTATTTTCACCGGATCTGTTCAACTTGTACAGCAAGAATATTTTGAGGACCCTAATAATTATGCCTAGATTTGTCATCGGAGGCCACAATTTAAACAACCTAAGGTACGCAGATGATACAGTGCTGATAGCAGACACGGAAACGAAACTATAAGACCTCCTACAGAAGGTAGCTGAAGAGAGTGTGAGGAAAACTCTACAAATAAACTGCAAGAAAACCGATTGTATGGTCATCAGTAAAAAATGCAAATCAATATGCCAAATACAGGTCGGGGATACTAAAATCAAGCAGGTACACAAATTTAAATACATGGGAAATGTTATAACAGAAGACGGAAAGTAAAACATAGAGATCCGAAACCGAATTGGCATAGCAAAGGAAGCATTCCAGATATTGAGTAAAGTATTAAGAGACAGGACATTTTCGCTAGAAACAAGCTCAAGAGTACTAGATTGCTATGTGTTGTCAATTCTTCAATATGGCAGTGAATGCTGGGCAATATCATCGAAGATGAAGGAAAAACTTGAAGCAACTGAAATGTGGTTCTACAGAAGAATGCTGCAAATATCATGGATCGAGCATGTGAGCAATGATGAAGTCCTAGAAATGATGGAAACAAAAAGAAAACTAATACTGAACATCAGGAAGAGACTGCTTAAGTACCTGGGACATGCAATGAGGAAGGAGGGCTTGGAGAACCTGATACTAATAGGCCAGATACATGGAAGGAGAGACAGGGGAAAGCAATGGATGACATATTTGAAGGACCTCATCAGGTGGATGACTGAACGAGGGTTGCATGGTGTAACAGAAGAAGGTGTGCTAACAGCCACCAGGTGTAGGGAGACGTGGAAAGCAATGATCGTCTACGTCCTGACGAGACAGGGCACATAGAAGAAGAAGATTTGTTTCATAGAACATTTGCGAAAATATTTAAACACATCGTTTTAATGCAAGCAAAATTTAAATGCAAAGCGACATCTGTTATTTTTTGTTTTACTTTTACTTCACTTAACAAAAGAAAAAAACGTGAAAAATGCATTATCAAGAAGGAATAATAAAAAAAATTGCCAGAAAATATTTAAATAATCTCCTTCTTTATTAATCAACTTTGATTAGATGTTGATATAAAATTCAACTTTGACCTGTACATAGTTCGTTCATTAATATTCAGGCTCATTTAATATCATCACTTTTTTCAGATGTTACCATTTTACATAAATTCAGTCGTTTACTCCTGCATCGTCTGTCGTAAACAATTAATAATTGTAATATTATTATTTAGATAGATATATAGGTGAGTTACATTATAGAAAAACATTTTGTGCAAAATAAATATTTTCATAATTCGTTTTTCTAATTAACCTAAACTTTTCTAGCTATCAGTGCAAAGGACAAAACTTGAAGCAGCGGAAATGTGGTTCTACAGAAGGATGCTGCGGATATCGTGGACTGAGTATGCAAGCAACGATGAGGTGTTGGAAAGAATGCCAACAAAAAGGAAATTAATACTGAGCATCAGAAAGAGACAACTGAAGTTCCTTGGACATGCATTAAGGAAGAAGAGCTTGGAGCACCTGATACTGACTGGCCAGACAGAAGGAAAAAGAGACAGAGGAATGCAGCGTTTAGCATATTTGCAGGGTTTGATCAGGTGGATGACGGAACGGGGATTGCGAGGTGTAACAGGAGCAAACATACTAAGAGCCACAAAGGATAGGAAGACGTGGAGAACCATGATCACCTATGTCCTGAAGGGACAGGGCAAGTAGTAGTAGGAGAAGAAGAAGAAGAAGAAGAAGAAGAAGAAGAAGAAGAAGAAGTGCAAAAAAAAACATAAATACAAAACCATATTTTGTTTCTGTTTTTGTTCTCCCTAAATTGTTACAAAGAATTACAAAAAGGTGAAATGACTCATTTTTATGAAAGAATAATAACAAATTTTAGTAAGAGTTTTGAAATGTATATATGTGCGCATTAGTCGCGTTACTGCCTTGCATGGGGTGAAACGATTAAAAAAAGCGATCGCCTAATTAAAAATTATCAGATAAAAAATAACGAATTACTTTAATGTATTGATTATTGAAGTTACCGAGAAATCTATATTAGAAAATATTATTCTATGTACTTACAATTCGTTTCCTAGATTTCAGCCGTTGAAAATTAATAATTTCTCATTAAATTAACGAATTTTCACCAAGTGTAAACTTTCACCTCGCCACTTTGCTCTTTACATAGTCTGATCACTAATGTTCAAAAGCACTTAATAGCGTCACTTTTCCCAGATGTTACCTTCTAACATAAATTTAACGGTTTATTGTTTATTTCTTATCGTAAACAATTCATAATTGTAACATTATTATTTAGGCAAACGTGAGCTAGATGTCCTCATTTCTTCTAGGGAAATACTCAGAGAAATGGATTCATAATTGTAACATTATTATTTAGGCAAACGTGAGCTAGATGTCCTCATTTCTTCTAGGGAAATACTCAGAGAAATGGATTCATAATTGTAACATTATTATTTAGGCAAACGTGAGCTAGATGTCCTCATTTCTTCTAGGGAAATACTCAGAGAAATGGATTCATAATTGTAACATTATTATTTAGGCAAACGTGAGCTAGATGTCCTCATTTCTTCTAGGGAAATAATCAGAGAAATGGATTCATAATTGTAACATTATTATTTAGGCAAACGTGAGCTAGATGTCCTCATTTCTTCTAGGGAAATACTCAGAGAAATGCATTCATAATTGTAACATTATTATTTAGGCAAACGTGAGCTAGATGTCCTCATTTCTTCTAGGGAAATACTCAGAGAAATGGATTCATAATTGTAACATTATTATTTAGGCAAACGTGAGCTAGATGTCCTCATTTCTTCTAGGGAAATACTCAGAGAAATGGATTCATAATTGTAACATTATTATTTAAGTAAACATGAGCTAGATATCCTTATTTTTTAAAAATAGGAAATACTCAGATAGGTTGATTCATAACTGCAACATTATTATTAAGGCAAACATGAGCTATATACCCTCATTTCTTATAGGAAGCACTCGGAGAAGTAGATTCATGATTGCAACATTATTATTTAAGCAAACATGAACTATATATCTTCAGTTTTTATAGGAATTTCTCAGAAACATGGATTCATAATTGTAACATTATTATTTAGGCAAACATGAGCTATATATCCTCATTTTTTATAGGAAATACTCAGAAAGGTTGACTCATAATTGTAACATTATCATTTAGGAAAACATGAGCTATATATCTTCATCTCTTATAGAAAATACTTAGAAAGTTGGATTCATAATTGTATTATTATTATTATTATTATTATTATTATTATTATTATTATTATTTATGCAAACATAAGCTATATATCCTTTTTTTATAGGAAATACTCAGAAAGGTTGATATTGTTCTTATCCAAACATGTTGATCCTTGCTCAGATTAAAAAGATAATTCCATATACTACTGTGACGTCAAAATTAATAATTTTTTAATAGATTAAGAAAATCCCGCCAAGTGCAAAGAGTCGGAGTGTTCTTTTTATAGTTTTATCATTAAAGTTCAGACACGCTTAATATTTTCACTTTTCCAAATCTTACCTTTTTATTTAGAACCAAACATTTACATGGGTGTTACCCGTCGTAAGTAATAATTTTAAAATTATTATTTGCACAGATATATCATGATTTCCAATAAGAAATTCTCGGAGAGGTCGATGTTGTTTCTAACTTTTCCCCGTTGTCCTTTACGTAGTTACATGATCAAGTTGATGAACTTGAAAGAAAAGCCTGTTTGTTCCAACACACATTCTTGTGCTCGCAAAATTGAATACGCAGATTGCGGTATGAATTTCACAAAATTTGAAATTATTTAACCCTTTATGAATGATAAAAATAGTAACTAGAAACATAATCTTACATAAATTCTTCGCAAAAATAAATGCGGAGTTAAGAGGTGAGGGAGCGTGTCTGTCACTCAGTTGATCAATTTATTCATATCAATTATTTCCTCTGGATTTGCTTAGTCCTATCGTGTGGAATAATTCAATCCTCATGTAGATTTCGGGTGAGAAACCGTACAAAATAATGAACAACAAAATAGATATTTGAGAAATTTAGGCCGTATTAGACGTAAAGATACAAACTGGAACGCAAGTTAGTCATCCAGGAATATGTTTAGTAAGGAATATATATATATACAAGTCTTGAAGTGCAGCCGTGCTGAAATTAGTATGTCCGTGTAATACGATTCTGTCTGAGTGGAGTTCATAGCTACTATGACTACTGACGCGGTATTCTATCTGTAACTTCGGTATCTCATGGTAAATTACGGACCTCTTACGGTACACGTACGGTGTCTCTCGTATCTCACTATGGCAGGGGTATATATGTATACTCAAGTCGAGTCCATTATCACAGAAAAAGAGGAGGTCCCACAACACCTCATTTTAACACCTCGACAGTTCAAAAGTATTTACGCTCTCATATGAAAAGTGCGACACAGAGATCTGAAGGCGAATTGGCACGGCGAAGGACGCGTTCCAAAAGCTGAGTAAAGTACTAAGACATAGGAACATTTCCCTAGAAACAAAGAAGAGATTGATAGATAGCTATGTGATGTCAGTTCTTTAATACGGCAGTGAATGCTGGACAATATCATCGAAGATGAGGAAAAAATTTGCAGCAGCGGAAATGTGGTTTTACAGAAGGATGCTGCGGTTATCATGGACCGAACATGTGAGCAATGATGAGGTTTTGGAAAGAATGGCATTGAAAAGAAAACTAAGAGTGAGCATCAGGAAGAGACAACTGAAGTTCCTGGGACAGGCAATGAGGAAGGAGGGCTTGGAGAACGTGTTACTGACAGGACAGATAGAAGGAAAAAGAGACAGAGGTAGGCAGCGGATAACATATTTGAAGGGACTGATCAGGTGGATGAAGGAACGGATGTTGCTTGGAGTAACAGAAGAAAACATATTAAAAGCCACCAGGGATAGGGAGACGTTGAAATCCCTGATCGCCTACGTCCTGAAAGGATAGGGAACATAGAAGAAGAAGAAGAAGAAGAAGAAGAAGAAGAAGAAGAAGATTAATTCTTTCCTAATTTTCTTTCTTGATACAATTCTGTGTAGAACATTTGACAAAAAAAAAACAGTAAAGAAATGCATAAGTTTTCTAGAAGGTGACAGAACATTTCAATTATGAGTTATCATTTATTAAGGAAATCAGAAATAAATAACATTTAAAGGAGCCGAATACTTATGTAAAAGTCATTATAATATTGATAATAAGTAAAAACAAATACGTAATTATATTATATTCTCTCTTTATCAATTCCCTTATACAACTGGGCGACTAACGTTAATTTAATAAAGAAATATAACTAAATCAAAGTCGGATTGATTAATCAGCAAATATATTTGGGGACGACCGCATTTGACTAAAACAAAGTCTAAGGAAAGCATGTAAAAAAAAAACATTTTTTTGTTAATCAAATATGAATTATTGTTGAGAAATTTGACTTACTCCTCGGGGAAGAGAAAATAAGATAAATCAGACTTAAAATGATCGAATTAAATATAAAAACCCGTAAAGGGAATAAATGTTGCGAACTTTATCTTAGAAAATCGTATACGTACATTTCTTTAGCGGAAGTATATGCCGAATGATTTCCATGAGAAAATGTAACCACGCCTTTAGCCATTATTTACTATAGGAAAATTTTAAGTGAGATAGAATTTGTTTTTAAATTGACCACGTTGATCCTTGCTTAGATGAAAACATTTAGGATAAATAAAACTAACTATACTGCTAACAATATAGAACACTTTGACAAGATCTGCAAATATCACATGTTGTCACTTTTTGTATTCTATACACTATTAAATGCATCCTTTATAATATTAACTTTCAGAAAGTATAAGATTCCAAGTGAGGTACAATTTGGGATTCATAAATGAAAAATGGCAATTACTTTTAGATTTCATAATTACTTTTGTTCAAAGTTCTGTCTGCAGAATTAACTAAACACCTTCATCGATTTAATAAAAATATACAAACTTAAACATAACGCAATAAACAAGGAACTTCATTATTAATCAATGCAGAAATATACCTGAACTGCATAAACAACCGTAAATAAGAGAAGCTTAACATTAAACATAAACCCTTCAGTTTATTAATCAAATATCGATTACTAATTGATATATGTGAGAGAACGTTTGAATTATAAAAAACACTGAGCGATCGAATAATAAAAGAATATCAGTTAAAACAAACGGATCGTCAAACGGATCGTCAGGGCCAACTTTCCCTGACGATCCGTTTAGGTGAAACCTAGGTAGGTCCGACTGGAGCATTAGGTGTTTATTTATTTATTTCGCTCTACCTCTGTATTGAGCGCTTTTGGTTAGTTGATTACTCGTATTAGGTTTTTTTCTTTGGGCTTCGTGCTGATCTCGGTCCGAACACTTTTGACAGACGTTGATGTACTAAGCTCTTTCTTTTTTTAAATACCATTTTTCGAGAGATTTTAAGGAAGGTTTTTCGACAAAATTATAATTTTTGCAGCCTCATTTTTATATATATATATATATATATATATATATATAGCATAATGATGATCCACGTATACTGTCTTAATATGTATAGTAAAAACTACTGAAAAGTTGTAAGTTTAAAAGGCCTTTCATTAGATTTGTTTCTGATGAAAAGCCGAGGCCGGTCTGAAATATCAAATATATATATATATATATAATAGAAATAAATAAATACTGTCAAAAAAACTTTAAAACTTGCAACTTTTTAGTAGTTTTTCCTATATATATATATATATATATATATATATATATATATATATATCCGGGTTAGTATAAAATGAGGAGAGAAAAAAGAAAAAAAAATTTTTCCGTCCAAAACATTAATTTAAAACAGTGCTCGATATAGGATGTATAGAGCTATGAATATTGATTATAAATTATGTTTTAGAAAATGTACATAATTTCTTCTATATATGTCCTCTTCTCTACAATCATATAGCTGTTTCAGTGTTTGAAATCAAACTCAAAGGAGAACTGATTTATCCATGGGTGCACTGGATTCTGCAGAAGCTTCGGATCTAACAGGATTATTCTTACTGTACATCTTAAATGCACACAAGGAAATAGAAACGAGCAGGATTGGACTGTATAGGGGCGACAGACTGATGATAATTGATAAATCTACTAGAGTTAAGGCTGATAAAATCAGAAAATTAATCCATAGAGTCTTTAAATCCTTTGGCCTTAACGTAGTAATTAACCACAATATCAAGCAAGTAGACTTCCTAGACATAACATTAGACCTAGTATCGAACACTTTCCAACCTTACATGAAAAACAACGCTAACCCAATATATATAAACCCCAACTCTAATCACCCACCATCCATTGTTAAGCACATCCCATCGTCAGTTGAATGTCGCATTAACACACACTCATCCAACAAAGAGATATTTGATAAGCACAAGGTAATTTATAATAGAATCCTTAATAAAAGCGGGTATAAATCATCAAAGATCAGTTTTGTGGAAACATTCAAAAGTCCAAAAAGCAGAAATAGAAGCAAGAAAATAATATCGTATAACCCTCCATTCAACCAATCAGTTAATTTCAAGCTGGGACATAATTTTTTTAAACTAGTAGAGAAGCACTTCCCCAAAAATAACCCTTTAAGCAAAATCATTAATAAAAATACCATAACATTAAGCTATAGCTGTTCCAATAATCTAGAAAAAATAATCAAAATGCATAACACTAAAATATTTAAAAATACACAGCAAAAATAAATCCAACACTAATACATGTCCGTCCTATGATAACAACCTATGTAACTGTAGAAACCCTAACCAATGCCCCATGGCCAATAAATGTCTGACGAAATCTCTGATATATATGTGTTCGATTTCATCCTCAGAAAATCCTAAAGAAGAAAAACATATATTGGGAATATCATGAACGTATTTAAAAAGCGCTTTTACAATCACCTCTCATCCTTCAATAACAAAGAAAAACAAAACATGACATCTCTCTCCAAACACTTTTGGAAATTAAAAAACGAAAATAAAACACCTAATGTCAAATGGAAAATTCTCAAAAACGCAAGAACAGCAAAATCTATAAAAGAACCATGCTTTCTTTGCCTTCAAGAAAAAATAGAGATCCTTAAATATATAAAATCAGAAGCACGAAACCACAGTAAACTGCAAGCCCATTAGGGACCTAACCCTACAATCATGCTAAGATATTAAGAGTTTGATTAGATATTCTCATTATAAAAGATAGAAGATGCTATAGAAAAAATCGATCCAATAAATCCTTAAAGCAAGGTCTATCACTAAAGCCTACACCAATAACCTTACTTAACACAATAACCTGACTTATATACAAAAATATTCCGTACTTGAAAAACCAAAATTATACAAATGGCTCGCAAACTAGAAAAAATCGATGTAATAAATCCTTAAAGCAAGATCTAATGCCCGCAAAAATATCTAAATAAATGAAATATTTAAAAAATTAAAAGAAATAAATAGAATTCCAAAGGATAATTTATAGAAAAAAAATATAAAAAAAATTAAAAGAAAACAACCGACCCTCTAAACTTAAAATTAAGATTAAACATACAACTTTATACAAAAAACTGATAAAACGCTAATTTGCATTTACTTCCTAAAGAATACACATTTATATTTCTTGAAATAACTTCGCCTAAATAAAATAATACTCCAAACTTGACTATAAAATAGAAAAAAATATATTTAAAAAAAACCTATAAAATAAAAAAATATTCCATACAGAAAAAAACAAAATTCGAAAGAAAAAACACCCAACACCTATCACGTCTATCTAAGAAACCCCCAAGTGAAAACCTAGACACAGGATCAAAGTAAATACAAGAATTAGGTTCACTAACAGCAGACATCAACCAATTAAACGATAGCCAACCATAAAAATGACCACTCAACACGAAGCGCTCTTTGAAATTCTAACCAGAAGATATACCCGACCGATAGGACGTACATTCCAACAGATAATACCATTAATCAACAATTTCGCACAAACACACCGGATTCTTCGAGGGTCGAACGGTCAAAACGAGAAACACATTAACTTAATTAACAATAATCTTAACCAACCTCCACGACAAGAACAAACCAAATATGAACAGAGAATGATTCCAAACTTTTACTTTCTCCCGATGAAGTGTTTGGGTCCCAAACACTGAAACAGCCATATGAATGTAGAGAAGAGGACATATATAGAAGAAATTATGTACATGTTCTAAAACATAATTTATAATATATATATATATATATATATATATATATATATATATATATATATATATATATAGCAATATTTTTGAAAATACGGTATTGTTTTGTTTACAATTAGACCATCTACTATCTTGAATACATTTTTCCTGCATATGAGCCTGAATCTTTTTTTACCATATTTCCCATTTACAGTATGTCACCTGAAGTTTACTTTTGTGGTACCGTACATGCGTGTTTGGATTTTTTCATCGCTCCATTTTATGTTTATACGTTTATATAATATTTGGTGACGACTGTCTCTCCTAAAGTCGAATTTATTTACTCTGGTGTACCCAGTAACAACTCTCAATTTTTCTAAAATCTCCCTTTAAGCATTTCGTGTCGGTAAGCTTTAAATTTTAAATTGTGGGAAGATTTCATGTTAAATAGGATATCTGCAGGTTTCTTACTGTTCACGTTCACAAGTAGATTAACACTTAGCATTTTATTTGACTGTTAGAGGAGTTTTTCTCCTTATACATATTTGGTTTTATTAAGAATATAGACAGACTGGCCAAGAGATCTTTCTTTAAAAATTAAATCTTGATGAATCTAGGGAATTAACATCCATCATTTTATTTTTGAAGCTGTGTCAAAGAGATTCCCTTTGTTATTTTGTTTGATTTGCCATGTGATTTGTTCGTTTTTCATTGGTCCTGTGCTCTACAACACGCCGCGCAATCCAAATTCTACTGAGAATTTACCTAGTGTCTTAAACTTATTTTCATAGTTTGAGGCGGCTCTGCATTGACCAGTATAGTCTTGTGAAAGGACTATGAGGCCCTGCTACTATTTTGGTTCTGTACAAAGAATACTGAAGAGTTAATACGGTATAGTGATCAAAATTTCTAAGTTTTCCTCGATTACAGTGACCTTCATACAACGCCTTTCTTCATCTTTAAAATAATGAAAGATTGCTTGTTAGATCGCCATGTCATCAGTTTGTAAGCCATAGTCAGGCTTACTTATGTACGTACTTGATCTTGATATGACCTTCCGTTTAATTCAAAGACGAGAGCCGCTTGTAACATAATCGCTTATACACTTTAGACATGCACCACTAAGCAGATTTCTGTCCTCAGGCATCACACGTCGCCACATTAGTGATAGATTTAACTATTTGTAGAATTCTTCAGTCCCAGCGGAGATAACTAAGCAACGTTTGAGAAGTGGTATGGAATGCTGAAATGATGAGCGGCAATCTCTTCATATATGTTTTTATAAACGGACACAGCATAGTCTACGATAAGATTAAATATCTTTTTCTTTCTCTAATCATATCACCCCGAGCAAGACGGTAACGCCACTGATGCTCAGGGGGCTACGTAAGAGTGAAAAGATTGGAAAAGAGAAAGCCAGAAACACATCTTAAACAGGGAACAATGTATGAGCCTCTTCACCTGTTTAATAGACGTGGGCGGCGTGTGAACCGGGTGATAGTTTAGTCTATCTACCCCAGTTGAAAAAAAAAAAAAAAGAAAAAAGAAAAGAGTGAAAAGATAGGAAAAGAGAAAGCCGGAAGCCACATCCTAAACTGGGAACAAGGGATGAGCCTCTTCACCTGTTTAACAGACGTTGGTGGAGTGTGAACCGGGCGATAGTTTAGTCTATCTACTCCAATTAAAATATATAGAATTCTAATCATTCTGATTACGAATTTAACACCTCCAAATGAAAACTGCTTTATTTTAATCGTCTGAGAGTGCCAATTTTACAATCAATCAGCATGGCTATGCCAGACTTCAAGTGACAGATTCATTGCGCATTCTAGGGCTAATATTTTTGTGCTGAAATGAAAAGAAAACTGTATATTAAATGAATTGCTATGTCTGTATGGTATATCGGTTCAGTGTATCATGATCTTCTCGCTTTTTATATTTATAAGTCAACCATTCGTTCTTGCTTTGGATATTGATGCTACATATGGTCTGTTGATTCTGTAATATATTTAGAGATTATTGATAAAATTCAAATACTAATCTGCAATGTTATTAGTCCTGGTCTGGCATATTGAATTCAATCACTGCTCCACTGTTGTAACATGGCTTTCTGTAATATTTCTATTCACATTTTGATGGAAATTTTGTTTTCACGATCTTTCCGCTATAATAGCTAAACTTCAAGAATTTAAGGGTGCATCGTGGGGCAAGATGTGCGTTGTGAATTCCAGTTGAATTCCTTGCATTCACTTACTCACAAATACCCTTGGTAAAGATATTAATCCGTCTCTTCCCTCCACTTATGGGTTAAATAAGAGAACAAATTGGGTTCTCTAGCGTTGGCTGGCAACCAGTCTATCGCCGAAAGCCATGGCAACTTTCGAGACATGATCGCCTAAGTGTGTATCATGTATGACACCTTAAATGACTGACTGAATATAATAATTGAAAAAATGATTAAGGCTTCTACTGTGCATAACTTGGGGGATCAGTTTTATATTGTTATGAAGTAATAAACTGATCCCCCACTAATTACTACAATAATATAATACATCTCTTCCCTCTCTAACTATGAGTCAAATAATAGGAGAGATTGTGTTCTATAGCCTTGGCTGGAAACCTGTATACCGCAGAAAGCAACGGCTACCTACTGCGGAATAATCTTGTGGTGATTAGCACGCTTTCTCCTGTTACTCTATCCGAACCCCATTCTGCTGTCCACTTATTCAAGTCCTCAAGTAAACTACGCGTTGCATGTCTCTGGATTTTTCCCTCTATCTGAACTTTAAGTATTAGATTCTCCAAGCCGTCGTTCCTCATTACGTTCCAGGTACTTCAGCTGTCTTTTCCTGATGTTATTAGCTTTTCGTTTCCATTCTCTCCAAAACCTCATTGGTGCTCACATGTGCGGTTCATGGTATCCTCAACATCCTTTCGGCTTTCCTTGAAGATGAATGAAAGATTTAAAATATATCTTTCATTCATCTTCAAGGAAATTGTTCACTATTCACTGCCATATTGAAAAACAGACATCGCATAACAATCCATTACTCACTTCTTTGTTTCCAGCGAAATTTTCCTGTCTAACAATAATCTTTTTTAATCATTTCACCCCAAGCAAGGCATTTCACTGCCACTCTTGCGCATAGGGTTACACAGGGGAAGGTGATGAGAAAGAGTAGTTATGGGGTTATATAGGGGAAAGTGATGAGAAAGAGGGGTTAGGGGGGTTACATAGAGTAAAGTGATGAGAAAGAGTGGTTAGGGGGTTACATAGGGGAAAGTGATGAGAAGGAGTGGTTAGGGGGTTACATGGGGGAAAGTGATGAGAAAGAGTGGTTAGGGGGTTACATAGGGGAAAGTGATGAGAAGGAGTGGTTAGGGGGTTACATAGGGAAAAGTGATGTGAAAGAGTGGTTAGGGGGTTACGGGGTTACATAGGGGAAAGTGTTGAGAAAGAGTGGTTACGGGGTTACATAGGGAAAGTGATGAGAAGGAGTGGTTAGGGGTTACATAGAGGAAAGTGATGTGAAAGAATGGTTCGGGGTTACATAGGGGAAAGTGATGAGAAAGAGTGGTTAGATATAGGAAATATCAGAAGGAGGGTGATAGACGGGTAAGGATACCGAGGATGAGGGTTGCGTAGATGGGAAGAGTGTTTGAGAGAATGGGTGCGAGTTATCATCTGGAATTCCTCAATGGCCATTCCGATTCACCTTCGGATCTCAGTGTCGCACTTTCCGTCTTCTGTTTTTTCTATGTTGTCAAGCATTCTTTAGTTTCTAGTAAACAATCTTTACTATTTCTAACTGCTTTCGTGTATCCAATAGCACTTTTCCGTAGTCTACTACAACACTATATATAAAGTTATATTGATTTTGGCACGGCCAATAGGTGGCACGTTCGAACATGCATTCAATTTTCTCACAGTTCGTCCCTTCATCTGCTTCCTTTTAATATATTGTCAATGATTCTTTCAGCTTACTTTTTGTCTGCTATATATAAACATTTTGTTATGTTATATAATATCTCGGTCCGTGTGGAAAAATACTAAAAGTTATTCATGATTGATATGGAAAATGACAGGATTTTACCGAATTGTTATATAATACCTTGGTTGGTGTGGAAGTTTGCCCAGATGTGTGTCTTGCAATGGGCGACGCAGGAAGATTTCCCTGAACCAGAAAACGCAGGTGGCGAATTTTGACAACTAGCGTCAAGAATAAGTCAGTAACCGAGGTGTGACATAGCGCAACAAAATAACATGTGTCGAGCGGGTTAACTATTTAAGTGACGTAGTTGTCACAGAGATTTGCGTTTAGTAATTTGTAGACAGCAGTCAAGTTGAGAAAAGCCGGGTGCAGCATCCGCTAGCCTGATATGCGCATGCCTAATCCTACTGTCTCTAATCCAACCACCTACTATACAATCAAGTCACCGAAGAGAAGTACGAATAAAAATAATTAATATTTTTTATTAAAACATAGAGTATTTCAGTCCGTCATTCAGAAATTAAAAAGATATTCGAGTTTATAACCGTAAAAATTTGGGTTCAATTTATGTTCCGTTGGTTTATCTTGTGAAAAGTTAATTCACATTTGGTTTCGCAAGATGAGTTGCAAATTTAATTTCTGTCGTCGCCGTTCCAGCTGGTATGCAACAGTTATGTCGTAAATCTATTTTTAATTTCTGGAAGACAACCTTTGCTATTTCTGAGCGCTTTCGAATTTCAATGGCAAATGTTCCGTCGTCTGTCACAACAAAACAGAAATAGTAATATTTGTATGCCTGTATAATTTTGCTATAACCAATAGGTGACTCATACGTTTTGATGTCGACCATTCCATGTATCTACTTTCTTGCAGTTAGCTCTTTGATCTTGCTTTCCATTAATATCTTGTTATTTTTTTTTTTTTAGTTTTCTTTTCATCTGCTTTCGGTAATCATTTCAACATTTGCATGCATCATTTTCCGAAAACTTTCATTCAGTTAATGAATGTATAAACATTTCAATACAACACAAAAACAAGCAAGCAAGTTAAAAGTAATATGAATGGAATCGAATAAATGAAAAGAGTAATAATAATATAAAGAATATATTATCAGAAATACGCCAACGTACACTCATAATATTTCGTAATGATTCCAGTGCTATTTGCACTGAAAATTGAACAGGATACTTTTGGAATAAATATTTTTGGGAAAATAAGAATAATTTTCAACATTCGCCTTTTAATCAAGTATGAATTTAGTTTTGTTAAACAAATATTAATTATTTATTGATGTATAATTGAACTCACCCCATGAGTGACGGGGAGAATAAGAGATATAAACGAAATTAGAAAGATAAAAAAATAGCAAAACTAGTAAAGAGAACAAATAAATAAAATTGATTTATTGAAAGGTTTGAGAAGTGTAAGTTAAAAAACAGTATATTAACTATATATTAGCACTAAATAAGATGAACACATTCGATGTGAAAATGTAGTCCGGGTTTTACACTATCATTTACTATAAGGAAATTCCTAGAGAGGTTCAGTATTCCATAAACGTACAATTGTTTTCATACAATTGAATTCGAAAGTAAATAATTTCTACTGAAATTGAGAAAGTCCTACTTTTCTCTTTAAACTCTTTAATTATTAAAATTTAAACAAGTTTAATATCATTGCTTATATCAGATGTCTTATTTTATCTAAATTCAGTCGTTTATACATTTACTCCCTGTCATAATCAATTTATATTTGTACCATTATATTATATTTAAACAAACTAGAGGAGAGAGACATTATAGAAATAAAAATGTTATACAAAATAAATTGTGTTTTCAACAATCGTTTGCGATAGTATCTAGACACCTTCTTCTCTTCATGGAAAACTAGCAGTATAGCCCGGCATTGATCGGGTGTAATGAAAGCTTTAAAACTAATCCATAGTCCTGGAGCTCAGACTCTTTGGACGTTGGCACGAAAGACTAAAAAGCAATAGTTGTTTCCAGTTAAAGGGAATCCATAGACTGAAAGAAAAATGAATGGATGTAAGTCAAATTTTGATTTCCTAGTGTCGATATCAAATAAGTTTTTTTCGTCGTAAACTGAATTTTGAAGGCTAAATAAGTCCTCTGAGTAAATGGTATCATGGCTGAGACTAAGAACTACAATTATACCTACTTAGAGCCAAACCCGAAGCAAAAACTAAAATAAAAGGGCTGAAAAGAAAATACAGACATACAAGCAGATAAACAGACACACACACAAACATCTTTTCTTTTATATAGATATATTATCGATTTTCTGCACTATTGTTAAGAACTGCAACCTTGAAAGTTCTGAATATCGTTTCTTATGTCGTTGTCTATGAGTGAATCAAATTTGATTAAAATCGGACCACTCCTCCTATAACCCGATTTTCGATATTTATCAGGGGTGCCTCGACACAAAAAGAACACTCGCAGGCGCTTGTAGTACAACTGTGTAAATTTTCAAGAAAATCGGTTCAGCCGTTTCGGAGTCTATAGGTAACGGATACACATAAACACACACACAGGCACGTACACACACAGACAAAGTTCCATTTATAAATAAGTTTAGATAAAACTTAAATAGAAAGTAAATATCTGTTATATTTTTTCTGTTTTTATTTCTCCCAGCAATTAAAAAAAATGAAATAATGCATTATAAAGAATTAAAGAATTAAAGAATTATAAAGAATTATAAAGAATTAAAGAATTAAAGAATTTAAATGAAATAATGCATTATAAAGACGGTATAGTCACAAATTTGCTGAGACTTCTTCATTAACTTTCTCATTATTAATGGAAAAATGATAACATGTTGACATAAAATTCCATAAGAGTGGGTGATACAAGTTAAATACTGAATGAAATAGTTTCTTCTTATATGTTTAGTAATTCTATTTAGCACGTTTTAACCGATTTATATTCTTTTATGGAGTCTCGAAATTTTCACTCGTGGTTTGGTTCTAACCGCATCAACAGTTCCAACAGTAATCTATCTTTGTCAGTTTTGTGATTAATATTGTGGATAATTGCATTCGTCTTCAGAACTACATTGGAATAGTTATAGCTCTTCATATAATAATCCACTATTGTTTTTGCTGCTGGGAAACATATATCACTTCTATGCTTCACATGCAAGATTTTCTCTCTTTCTTTCTTGTTTTCTTTCTTTCCCGTACATAGCATCGAAAAGTACTATCTTTATAATCTTCTTTTCTACATATCGGCTGCCCTCTGCAACTCTCGTTGTGTAGTCCATCCTTCTGACATTTATTTTAAAATTTGGTGCCGATTAGTGATCTTTAAAATTTTTGTTTAATAGAGTTAGCAGCTTATTTTGAGTTTTGTCTTGGTTTAGTGTCGAAGCCATTACATGTAGGTTCGTAGGTTCTAAATGAATTCTTTGAATTGATTTATTATTTCTCTTTGGCACAATTTATACGTTCCATATACTTGTTTGAATTTCTTGGAATTATGACCAGGCGGTCGTGCTACACCCATGTGCAAATTAATATAATCAAAACGAATAATGTCTTCCTCGGATCTTTCACAATTTCTCTGATCCGGTATACGTCGTCACTTGGCGTTGTTTTTCTCTTTCGACCTCATTTTCGTTTACGTTTTGAACTGATGTATCCAGTTTATTTCTTTGATGACATGGCTGACAGTTAAAAGACTTACACCAACAATATCCGTGATAATTCGGTAAGGCTTGCCAGTGTGTTCGTGCAGCGTTATAAATTTTTTACTTTTCCTTGGAGTAACTTCCATCGCAGACAATGGCCGTGGGACAACTAATCGGCAGGGGTCCCTGATAAAAATCTGATGCAACCACGGATCACGTAATATTTTTTTAAACAAATGTCATGATAAACACTGAAAATAGATTTATATTACTGCACACCAGTGCAAATGACCTAATCTAAGGTGAAAATAGTAATCAGTTACACCCTGTCGCTTCAGTGGGTTTAAAACTGACTGTGTGGTAAAAGAAAGGAAATTAAAACAGTTGTTTCAATTAATTTCCACAAGGGTGGAATTGATTAATGAGTGCTATATATTTGTCTATTTTGTTGTATAACTGTAACTGTATTTGACGTCAAAGATACATTAGAAAAGGTTAGTCCTTTCATATGTCAATCATCTATTTTTGTCTGAGAAAGATATATCTCTTCTACACTTCATCGCCATGATTTCTTTTCTCATTTATGTATAGAGCAATATTTTAAAATAATCAGCTGTCTTTCTATTGAGTCTAAGAACATTAAGCTTCCTGATTACAAACTTCCTTCCTAATATCTAGATTTTTTTATCACATTTTCGCATATCAGATGTCCTCTGCAGATTTCCTTCAGCAGCCTATATTTCTGAAACATTTGGCTTATATTTCGGGGTTGGGGTTAAAACTGAAAAAAATTAAAAATTTGGATTCATGCCGACATTTGCTTATGAATATTGTTCGTAATATTAAATGCAGATTTTGCTTAGGATATTTTATAATTTTAATTTATTCAGCTAAACATAGATTTCATCTCATTATGGGGTTCTGTGTCATTTCTATCATTTCACAACTTCTTTGGGAAAGGGATGTCTGGAATTTTAGATTGAAGTTAGAAAAGAAGAGTTTATGAGAGTACTAACCTTGTTTAAATTCTCCCGCTGAAATCCCAATGTAAACGTGATCATTTTTATTGTTATCCATGGGTCGGGGAGATATGGGTTTGGTAGATTATGTAGGTAGACCTACATTTGTCTTTGACCGAACAGTTGTCGATAGACCTAAAATTGCAAAATGGTAAAATACCAGTTTTAGTATCAGTTCTATTTAAATTTGTATATCGTGGGAATTAATAATATTCTTCATATTGTGTGTGCATGCATGTTTACTAATTTTAGAAAAACATTTCCCGATATTGATTTTAGATATTCTACAGAATGGGGGAGGTTGAACCATATTACATGCTTTTTCTACGTCTATTTCTCGCATTTTATTTTCATATACGAATCTATTCTTGAAACCACTTTTCTGGAGGGCTTTACATTTTAATTCCTAATTGTTTAATTTTGCTTAAAAAACAATTAATAATTGTGAAATGCACAATTTGTAGAGGCACCTAAAAATAATATGAAAAATAGACATTAAAAATAAAAATTAATAAATATCATAACATTTTATAAATTATTGTGTTAACTCTGCCCTTATTTTCATTCTGTTATTAAATTGTAATGTTTTTAAAAGAAAGGTTTATATTATTTTAATTTTTCTTTCAGAAAACATCTTCAAACGTAAGCCTACAAAGCTAAACTAACTAACATTTCATCAAATATTGGATAACTGCTGAAAACTGTTAAATTTTTTATTTTAATATAGTTAAAAATAATAAAAAATGATTTGTATGAATAAGATTTATACCAAATTCGTCTTCCACACTTTTGGCCGGTTCATCAGTTGTCGGCTGCTCCTAAGGTGCTGATAAAATGTTGACAGCTGTGATAACAAGGCTAGAGCAATTGAGGATTGCTTTTTGAAACATTTCTCAAGCACTAAGCAAGTAATTCGTGTTTCAAGTCAACCTAAAGTAAGTTTAAATTCGGTAATTTGAAGAAAATAATGTGTCAGCGAGTTGTATTTTACTTTTGTAAGATTTTGTAAAACCCAGAATTGACTTCTGTTTACAATCAATGAAAATTTATTTTAAATTTAGAAAATTTTTGATTCCGATCGATATAATTTCGGTTTAGAATACATCAGTGTATTTTGCTTACTGAAATTAGTAAATTTAATCCGTTGGCTTTCAATTAAAGCTAATTTTAAAGCTTGAAGATAATTTATTTATTATTAAAATTTAAATTTAAATTTAAGTAAAGAACAATGAAAGGAGTTAACTACTTTAAATGTAAATATCACACTTCGCCATGGTCATCTTCTTCTTCTTCTTTTAGGTGCCGTGTAGGCAATCAAGGCTCTACACATTTCCCTATCACTTGTAGATCTGAACATTTATTACTTTTAGTCTACCTCAAAATCTCCTCTGCCATCCACTTGATCAAGCCCATCAAATATGTTTCGCGTTGCTTCCCTTGTCTCTGCTCATATGTTCTGTCCATCGTATCCTCAACATCCTTCTGTACAAACACATTTCTGTTGATTCGAGTCTCTCCTTCCCCTTTGATGACATTGTATAGCATTCACTGATATATATATATATATATATATATATATATATATATGAAATATAATACCACGCCAAGTACTCTTTTCTTGTTTCAATACTCTACTCAAGATTTAGAATGCGTTGTTGGCCATGACAATACACCCTCGGATCTCAGTGTCCCATTTTCCGTCCTCTGTTAGAACAATTTCCAGTTTTAGAATTTAAGTGCAATGCAAAACTGACGTAGTTTACAGTTGATCTAGTTAAATATAACTATAAATTCTCTACTAAGAGTTTCTTTTCTCGCTCGTTTCTATGCTTATTTTGTCAGCATTAATATTCTAGAAATTAAAAGCAAGTTCAACTACTACCTATTGGGCACTTGATTACCCTTTCCGCTCATGATTCATGTTTCTGTTTCTACTTCTTTCATATTCTGTAACCCTTTGTGTTTTAGTGTTTTTTACTGGCTTGCATGAGGTGAGATCGATTAGAAAAACAGTATGAAAAATTAATTAAATAACTGTCAAGTCTTTTCTTTTAATCAAAGGGCATGTATTTTACGTCAACTGCATTTTGTCAGTTTCTAAATCATGCCTTATTCATTGACCAAATATATTCGTTAAAGATTTTCATACCAACTGCATAATTCAGGCTATAGTAAATAAAAGCAGTTGGTATGAAAAAGTGAGTTCGATTGAATAGTAGGTTGTTAATAAAATCTTTTTGACAATTTGCCTTTAAATATCTTAATGTGAATTTTTTACTCGCAGCTATTTCGTTGTCGATTCTCAAGTGAAGACGTACGCTATTAACGATAATTCATTTTCAAGTGAAATTATTTGTTTATTGTAGTAATTGATACTATCATTCTGTGCATTCTTTCTTTTTCTTAGATTATATCATATAACTTTTTGATTTTATCAAACGCCATGATTCTCAAGATGAATTAGAATTGATTAGAAGACTAACGATTCATTCACTAGCATTTCTGTATTCTACTATCTGTTTCATGAATAAGTTAAAATCGGATGTGTGAACGTTAGCTATAATACTTCATTTTGTACGTATTCGGCTGATACTGAAAATGTGATATTCCATTACCTGTAATAAATGACCCTGATAACCAACTTTTCCTGGTTAAACGAAAAGTCAACGTTTTAGGGCTCATCGGTCAAGATTCCAGGTAAAATAACTAAGGAAATTTGTAGTGAAAAAAACAACTTCTAGATTTAAAAATTCAAATGCTAAGCACTGACTCATTGATTTTGTTAGAAATAAACGGATTTACTCGAATTTACCAAACCTTGCTTGGCACACATGCGAAAACACACCAAAGTCGCAAAAGTTCACACATCGATGCGAAATGATTTTCAGCCAATAGATAACTAGGAAACATCTAAAAACAAAATAAAAAGGCTAGAATCACATCCGGGAGTAAAATTCCAAATGACCTGCTCGGAGCCACACAAACAAAATAAAAGATGGAGCAAGTTTGACCGTCGCAAGAGAGAAATGAGACATGCATAATTAACACGTTCCTTGACAAACAATCAAGCAATCTCTATTATTGTCTCTCTTTCTACCTCACCTTTATTTCTCCTTCCTCTTCACTATTAACCCGGAGCAAATACTTTAAAGACATTCTTACTAAACAAATGCTCATACATATATACACACATGCGTTCCTGCCTACGTACACATAAACTCACTCTTAGACTACTACGAACTCTTGATACATTTAACTTATTAATACTGTTTCCCATTGAACATTAACTTCTACCAATTCATGTTATTCTTTTCCATTAATACATTTCTATTTAAACATGCAAAAGGTATACTTTTATACTTCCACTCATTCCAGTCTCTAACTTTCTGATGACAGCGAATAATCCTAAGTTGTAGGGAGTTCAGTTATGTATAACACATGGCCTAATTTAATAAACATTAATCATCTCCTTACTGCTTCAAATTGTCTCCCTCTCCAATCCATTCTTAGAATCTGTCTCTCTATTTCTTAATTCCTATATAGTTCTCTTTCTCTCAGCCACACGCATAACATTTGTATGAGTACAAAAAGAAACCTTTTGCCTATCATTTGACATAAGAATATACTCTAAAAGGCAGTTGTTGTTTCTAAGCTGTACACACTGATAATTTTCGAAGTATGATGATCGTATCGATCAAGATTGTAGTACAATATATTCGTTTCCATATTTGAAACTGACCGTTTCTACATATAGGACCGTGCATTTTTATAAGTTAAATTAATGCACTGCAGAATTAATACTGTTATCAACAACGGAAGCACCAGTAGAGAACAGTTGATTATAGATGAACTTGATTGGCTTTTGTCCTCATCTTTGATGACATACAAACCAAAACGTTCATCCAATTAAGGAACATATACAAACTTAAACAGAACAAAACAAATAGCTTTTTTCAGTAATTCAGGCAAAAGTTAACAAGCATTGCATAAACAACTGGAAATAATTTTATATTCAGAAAAAGAAAATTAATCATTTAACATTAGAAATAACATGTTCAGTTTGTTAATCAAATATTGATCATCAATTGATATATGAATGAGAAAGAATAAGTTGTAAAAAGATTGCAAACGAACACGTAATAAAAACCGTCAGAAGGAACAAACAAATTAATTAAATCTATTGATTACTGACATTCCTGAGAAACGTAGCTTAGAAAAGATTATTCGAAATACTTACAATTCTTTTCGTAGAATGAAGAAGTCGAAAATGAATAATCTCATTCACCAACTGTAAAAATTCAGTTTTTCATTTTCTCGTTATATAAACAGTTTATTTATTTTTAGATGCACTTTATACCACCGCCTTTTCCATATGTTACCTTTTTGCATAAATCCCAACGTTCTCTTTTGTAATCTTTCTTGCAAAAAAATTAATAATTGTCTCATTGGTATTTAAATAGATTTGAAGACAATATAATATAAAAACATGCGTAAAATAAATATTTTCAACATTTTTCAATAGTATTGTTTTACACTGCGCCAGTAACCGAAGCTTTTATCGATTCAATGACTATAATCCAACGAACAGACGATTTTCAGCGTTTCTTTCAAAAGATGGAATTAATTGAATAAAGAAAAAAATTAAAATATTAATACAAAAAAAATGATGACACTTTTGCTGAAAAGCATTAAAGAATTTTTTTTATTACATAAATATGGTTAGCAGATTTCATGAGCAAGTGTTAAATAAGATTTAGACAGACTTAGAATGATCGGAGTAAATAATAATTTTAAAAACTGTTAATCAGAATATTTGTACATCTTTTCATAAGTTTAAGACGAAATGATTTTATATGATATGAAATTAACTTCACCAGCTATAAAGATTAATTTCTACACATTGCTCTGAATGAAGTTGGGTTATCACTGATTTTTGAGGCTTCATAACATTTTTCTACCTGAAAATCCTTGTTAAATGAACAATTACTTACAGTATTTACATTGTTGAGACTATTTTCCTCATCTTTGTTGCCATTTGTAAGACATTTTGGCTGTTGTACGCTCCGGGTTTTTCAGGTGCTAGATGAGGACAATAGTAAGTACTGTGAATGCTATAGAATGCATATGACAGGAATGTAGAGTAATACTATACCATGTATATAACAGGAAATATAGTGTTATACTATAGAATGCATATGGCAGGAAATGTAGTGTTATATTATAGAATACAAATGACAGGAAATGTAGCGTTATACTATAAAATGCATAAGACAGGAAATGAAGTGTTATGCTATAGAATATATATGAAAAGAAAGTAATGTTATACTATACTATGTATATGACAGGAAATGAAGTGTTATATTATAGAATGAATATGACAGGAAATGAAGTGTTATGCTATAGGATGCATATGACAGGAAATGTAGTGTTATGCTATAGAATACATATGACAGGAAATGTAGTATTATACTATAGAATCCATATGACAGGAAATTAAGTGTTATACAATAGAATGCATATGAGAGGAAATGTAGTGTTATACTATAGGATGCATTTGACAGGATATGTAGTGTTATACTAAAGAATACATATGACAGGAAAATAAGAGTTATACTATGGAATGCATAAGCCAGGAAATGTAGTGCCATCCTATAGAATGCATTAGACAGGAAATGTAGTGTTTTAATATAGAATGCATAAGACTATTTTCCTCATCTTTGTTGCCATTTGTAAGATGTTTTGGCTCCGGGTTTTTCAGGTGCTCGATGAGGACAATTGTAAGTACTGTGAATACTACCTCATCTCAGAAATATAGACAAATTGTTACTTTTCACCATATTTTATTTATTATGAGAACAGTTATTTGAAACGTACAAGCATCTTATTCTTTTATGTGCCATGTCCTTTCAGGACGTAGGTGATCATGGCTTTCCGCATCTCCCTATGCCTGGTGGCTCTTAGCACACTTTCTTCTGTTGAACCATGCAATCCTCTTTCCGTCATCCACCATATCAGGTCCTTCAAATAGGTTATCCGCTGCTTTCCTCTGTCTCTTTTTCCCTTCTGTCTGGCCTGTTAGTAACAGGTTCTCCAATCTCTCTTTCCTCATTGCATGTTCCAGGAACTTTAGTTGTCTTTTCCTGATGCTCAGTATTAATTTCCTTTTCGTCTCCATCTTTTTCAAAACCTCGTCATTGCTCACATGCGCGGTCCATGATATCCGTAGTATCCTTCTGTAGAACCACATTTCAGCTGCTTCAAATTTTTCCTTTCTCTTTGATGATATTGTCAAACATTCAGTGCCATATTGAAGAACCGACATCACATAGCAATCCAGTACTCTCCTCTTTGTTTCTAGTGAAGTTGTCCTGTTTCTTAATACTTTACTCAACTCCTGGAATGCTTATTTCACCATACCAATTCGTCTTCGGATCTCAGTTTCTCACATTCCGTCTTCTGTTTGAACACTACCCAGGTATTTAAATTTCTGTACCTGGTTGATATTAGAGTCCCTCACCTGTAATTGGCATATTGGGCTGCCCTTTTTCCTGATGACAATGCATTCGGTTTTCTTGCAGTTTATTTGTAGTCCTTTCTTGTCACTCTCTTCAGCTACATTCTGTACAAGTATCAAATTTCTTTAAATAATTAGCTCTTGCCAACGATGGTCAACAATTTTTTTTACTTTCACGATCGTTATTTGTTGTTATATCTGTTCGCTCGGGGCTTTGAGTCAGCATATCTTTGTATGGTTGATTAAATGATTGATACTTTTTCTAAGTCTTCATCAGCCCCTATGTTCATTATTTAAAGTAACTGTAAATTTGTAGTTATGATAATGATTTAGTGTTATATGTCTTACTAACTAAAACCATCACTGGGAGAAGAATAGGTGGATCTATATATTTCAGGAAAGCTTTTACTCACAAGTGAATATAAAGAACTGGACGTGGATTAGAATTCGGCTCTCCGTTTATTTAATTTTGAATCATTGTCCATAACACTATCTGCACATCCAAACATTACAGTAATTTCTTCTTTATGTACCGTGTTTTTCAAGACGTAGGGGTTAATGGATTTTTACTTAATCCTATCCCTTGTTCTTAATTGTTATGTCGTGAGTAAGAATAAATAACTCAACAACAGGAATAGGTTAATCGTTGCATTCCGTGAAAATAGTATTTACAAAGGTTATTAGTATCCAATACAAGAATAAAGGTTAATCGTCTCAACCGTCGTAAGACGTAGTATGAGCAATGGGTACTTCCGGGTCGTCACCGGGAGTCTACGACTGACTTGTCGATCCGGCTGCTCGGCACACTCTACCTACGTAGATGCCACCATTACTTTACATAGTAAGGGAATAGTCCATTATAGCCGAATAGGCGCGGGCGTCCCAACATTAATGTTTTCTTTTATATCTTTCCTAAACCTTGTTTCAATATCTCTCAGTATGTGCTGCGGGTAATGAATATGCTGAGCATAATTTCATCACAATATTCCCTGAACATTTCATTTAACGTTTGTTAATGTAAGGATTGTTCTTAAGTTTAAATCGTGGTTACTCCCAATGTCCTTTTTTTTTAATCATTTCACCCCAAGCAAGGTATTCCATTGCCACTATTGCGCAGGGGGTTACATCGGGGAAAGTGACTGGAAAAAGTGGTTAGATATAGGAAATATCAGAAGAACGGTGATAGACAGGTAAGGATAGCAAGGATGGGGTTGAGTAGATGGGAAGAGTGTTTGAGAGAATGGATGCGAGATAGTGTGTATAAGAGGTGTCTATTGACCTTACATTTAAACGCCTGAAGATCGTAGCTGTCGGGGAAGCAAGTGTATGGAAAGGAATTCCACAAGCGGAAGGTGCGAGAAAAGAAGCTGTTGGAGTAGAAATTACGGTTGCATCTTGTCTGTTTCACAGTAAAATTAGTAGTTAATCTAGTATATCGTGCAAATTCATACCTCTTGCACGGTTTTCTTATCATGCATCAAGAGAGACACGCAACTACATCGTTTGAAGTCTCTTGTAATAATATGACAATATTGCCTAACATTTCAGCCATATAAGAGATTAGATATTACTTATTAATTCAGCATTCTTTTTTGTATGGCGATATGCTGCAGCGTTGTCATACTTTGCTTAATTTCCCGAAGACAACTTCCATCACTCCCTTCCGCCTTCAGAATCCAGTGTCACACTTACTCTGGTCTGTTGCGACAAGATACAGATAGTTACATTTCTCTACCTGTTTGATATTAACGTACCAAATATTTAACACCCCTAATTTATTGACAGCCATACATGCTATATTATATATAAATATCCCCCAACCCACCAGTGAATAAGGAATTGAACAGCTACATATAGTTGATTGAACGTAAGAGTAGCAGTAATTAACTATATAGAGTTGAACCCAGACTGGCATCAAGGTCCCAATCATTTACAGTTAGATCAACCAAATATAGGCGACAATTCTACTCCAACAGCTTCTGTTCACTTGCTTCCCGCCTGTGGAACTACATCCATATACTTGCTTTCCTGACGGCCACTACCTCTAAGAATTTAAATGCAAAGTCAGTTCCCAATCTCTTATCCACTTAACTCCAGCCCTTTCCACATCACCCCAGGTATCTTGTTCTTTTCATTTTTCCCTATTATCTTCACTCAGGTGTTCATAGCCATCTCTTGCCCTTTCTCTATCACCCCTCTAACTGGTTCGTCTTTGTCTTCACTCTTTTCCTGTTTAAAACTTTAACTCACTTATGTAGTCCACTGCACATGAGTGGCGGTACCGAATTGCTTGTGGTGAAATAATCTAAAAAAATATATAGCCTGGAAAGGAAAGAAATTATCAATGAAGTGAAAACTGAATTCTTTATTTTATGTATTGTTTTCCATTGCAGTCTTGTATAAAAGACCTTCCTGTCATATGCATACCATACTATACATATCACAGGAAATGTAGTGTTTTACTATAGAATGATTACGAGAGGAAAGGAAGTGTTATGCTATAGAATGCATAATACAGGAAATGAAGTGTTATGCTATAGAATGCATAAGACAGGAAATGTAGTGTTATAATATAGAATGTATAAGACAGGAAATGAAGTGTTATACTATACAATGCATAAGATAGGAAAGTAGTGTTATACTATAGAATGCATAAGACAGGAAAATAAGTGTTATACTATAGAATGCATAAGATAGGAAAGTAGTGTTGTACTATAAAATGCATAAGACAGAAAATGTAGTTTTATACTATAGAATGCATGTAACAGGAAATGAAGTCTTATACTATAGAATGCATAAAACAGTAAATGAAGTGTTATGCTATAGAATGCATATGACAGGAATTTAGAGTAATACTATACCATGTATATAATAGGAAATGTAGTGTTATACTATAGAATGCATATGTCAGGAAATGTAGTGTTATATTATAGAATACAAATGACAGGAAATGTAGTGTTATGCTATAGAATGCATAAGACAGGAAATGAAGTGTTATGCTATAGAATATATATGACAAGAAAAGTAATGTTATACTATACTATGTATATGACAGGAAATGAAGTGTTATATTATGGAATGAATATGACAGGAAATGAAGTGTTATGCTATAGAATGCATATGACAGGAAATGTAGTATTATACTATAGGATGCATATGACAGGATATTTAGTGTTATACTAAAGAATACATATGACAGGAAAATAAGAGTTATACTATAGAATGGATAAGAGAGGAAATGTAGTGACATCCTATAGAATGCATAAAATAGGAAATGTAGTGATTTACTATAGAATGCATACGACAGGAAATGAAGTGTTATCCTATAGAATGCATAAGAGAGGAAATGTAGTGTTATACTATAGAATGCCTATAACAGGAAATGAAGTGTTATACTATAGAATGCATAAGACAGAAAAGGAAGTGATATGCTATAGAATGCATATGATAGGAAATGTATTGTATTAATATACCATGTATATAACAGGAAATGTAGTGTTATACTATAGAATGCATATGACAGGAAATGTAGTGTTATACTACAGTATACATATAAGACGAAATGTAGTGTCATACTATAAAATGCATATGAGAGGAAATGTAGATTTATAATATAGAATGCGTATGACAGGAAATGTAGTGTTATACTATGGAAAATATATAACAGAAAATGTAGTTTTATGCTATAGTATGCATATGAGATTAAATTTAGTGTTATACAATAGAATGTATATGACAGGAGATATGTAGTTATACTATAAAATCCATATGATATGAAATGTAGTGTAATATGGAATGCATATGACAGGATATTAAGTGTTATGCTATAGAATGCATATGGCAAGAAATGTAATGTTATACTATAGGATACATATGACAGGAAATACAGTGTTATACGACAGAATGCATATGACAGGAAATGTAGTGTTATACTATAGAATGCATAAGACAGCAAATGTAATGTTATACTATAGAATGCATATGACAGGAAATGTAGTGTTATACTATAGAATGCATAAGACAGCAAATGTAATGTTATACTATAGAATGCATATGACAGGAAATGTAGTGTTATACTATAGAATGCATAAGACAGCAAATGTAATGTTATACTATAGAATGCATATGACAGGAAATGTAGTGTTATACTATAGAATGCATAAGACAGCAAATGTAATGTTATACTATAGAATGCATATGACAGGAAATGAAGTGTTATACTATTGAATGCATAAGACAGGAAATGTAGTGATATCCTATATAATGCATAAGACAAGAAATAACGTGTTATACTATAGAATGCATAAGACAGGAAATGAAGTGTTATATTATTGAATGAATGAGACAGGAAATGTAGTGATATACTATAGAATGCATAAGCCAGGAAATGTAGTGTTATACTATAGAATGCAAAAGATAGGAAATGAATAGTTATAAAATAGAATGCATACGACGGGAAATGAAGTGTTATAATATAGAATGCATAAGAGCGGAAATGTAGTGTTATACTATAGGATGCATATGACAGGAAATGAAGTGTTATACTATAGAATACATATGAAAAGAAAAGTAATGATATATTATCCCATGTATATGACAGGAAATGAAGTGTCATGCTACAGAATGAATATTACAATATATATAATGTTATACTATAGAATTCATATGACAGGAAATGAATTGTTATGCTATAGAATACATATGACAGGAAATGCAGTGTTATACTATAGAACGTATACGACAGGAGATTTAATGTTATACTATACCATGTATGTGACTGGAAATGTAGTGTTATACTATAGAATGTAGATGACAGGAAATGTAGTGTTATACTATAGAATGCATGTGACAGGAAATGTAGTGTTATAATATAGAATGCGTATGACAGAAAATGATGTGTTATATTATAGAATGCATATGGCATGAAATGTAGTGTTATACTATGGAATGTATATGACAGGAAATGAAGTGTTATGCTATAGAATACATATGACAGGAAATATAGTTTTATACTATAGAATGTAAATGACAGGACATTTAATGTTATACTATAACATCTATATGAAAAGAGTTGTAGTGTTATACTATAGCATGTCTATGAAAATAAATGTAGTGTTACACTATAGAATGCATATGACGGGGAATGTAGAATACATATGACAGGAAATGAAATGTTATACTATGGCATGCATATGACAGGAAATGATGTGTTATGCTATGGCATGCATATGAAAGGAAATGATGTGTTATGCTATGGCATGCATATGAAAGGAAATGATGTGTTATGCTATGGCATGCATATGACAGGAAATTTAATGTTATACTATAGAAGGCATATGACACGAAATGAAGTTTTATACTATAGAATTCATATGACAGGAAATGTAGTCTTATAATATAGAATGCATATCACAGGAAATGTCGTGTTCTACTAAAGAATGCATATGACAGGAAATATAATGTTATACTATAGAATTGATATGACATGAAATGAAGTGTTATGCTATAGAATACATATGACAGGAAATGTACTGTTATAATATAGAATCCATATGAGATGAAATGTTGTGTTATACTATAGAGTAAACATGTTACGGAAATCAACGAATTTTAACGGAACTTGGTTATAAGCAACCGATAATTTGAAATGATTTATTTGAACATTATTTTCAAGTAGATATTCTGTTTTTAATGAAACAGTTATATATATTTATTTCTACCGGCCTGATTATTTCGATAAATTTTTATTACGAAAATGGGTGCCATTCGGCAGGATTCGAACCTGCGACCCCTATCTATATAAGGGAAGCTACCATTTGATCTGGTAACATCTTAGACCTGTCGACCACGAATAGCCTCCAGTCTAAACGAGGTTTTTATCAAGCCTATATAACACAATTTTCGATCCACCGTAAACAAGCGTATCTGCTCTGAAATCTATCGTAATGTCAACAAATGTAAACATGTTACGGAAATCAACGAATTTTAACGAAAGGTCGAGAGGTCTTAAACTTTTAATTACAAAAATAACAATTGGATTTACAATCGACTGGGTTGAACAATACATCTCTAATTGCTTTTGGTGTTTCACACACACACACACACACACACACACACACACACACACACACATATATATATATATATATATAATTGCTGGGGAGCACACATTTTTGCACAATAAATGGACTCGTCTAAGGTGTACATAGAATCCTACCTAAGGAAAACAGAGTGGATGTTAGTGAGAGTGTGTAGCAGGAGTTGAGCAGTTGAACCGCCGCTTAGTTGGACAGTAAGAATATACACTCAATACCCGGATTTACTTCTTCTCTACAAAATTGTATATATTGATTCCTACTAACAGTATTCTTGAGTTTACTAACCCGTGTTCCAGGTTGTATATATGTTTTTCAATATAAATTACATTTTATCTCTCCATATCTGTTTTTGTTATTATTATTTTGTGCGGTTTCTAAACAAAAATCCAAAACAATAATAGAGAGATAATTCGAGGGTGTACAATAGAAGAGATACAATAATTCTAACGAAAAATAGTAGCTTCTCGTATGAAGATCCATACATTTTTAATGTAGCTCTGAAGGTGAATCTAATTAACAGTAATAATAACAAGTAGACAGAAAGGAGTAAAAATTTCAAGTACACTTTAAAAAAGAATATAAAATATCAGAAAGCTACCAAACAAAATTACTAAATCAATCGGAAGAACCAATATATAATATAATGTTACAAATACCATCTATACAAAACTTTAAATAGCCAGTGTTACGGCCGTCTAGCATAATTAATATGTTTTAAAGGACTGATGAAAACCACATAATGTGTAAAAAACAATACTTATTCCACATATAAATGCAGCCTTGTGAAAACTTTTCTGGCACACTGCTGGCGGCCATTAACTAAAGCCAGTGTCTAGTAGCAAGGAGAAAAACTAGGGTGTGACCATCCTCTTTGCCGTCCGGAGCGGAAAAGACGTTTTAGGCATTTGACCTGAGAAACAACGACTGTGTATTCCTACGCCGGATGTATAAGGGAGTGGTCAACCATTTATAGAAATATAGGGCAAGGAAGAGTACTAATTTGTCTGGCGATATTATCCTAAGGGGTGACTAAGCCACTGGTAATGGAATACAAGACTGGCTTTGCCGAGAAACGAACCTGCTGATTTTGTAAAATGGGATCTGGTCGCGGCAAGAATTTAGGCCTATTTTCTAGGGTAACTTGGCGGCAGATAAATCGGATCCCGTTACCAAAAATAATCCGGCAACCAACTTTTGAAATAAATGTGCCCAGAACATTCCCTAATGCATGAGTCAACAACATATGAAAAACCTCTGTCAACCACAAGCAGGAAAATGGAGGTACGATGTGAAACGGATGATGTGTTATCCTCAAAATCAAAACAAAAATGAAAACACTAAAAAATATAAACATACATATTTAAAACAAAGTTCCGAGCGGTACATTTTTTACAGCAAAAGAGCCGCTTAATTTAAAAAAAAAAATTATATTCTTTGAATCTTGCTAACTTGGAGCCAAAATGATCAACAATACGTTTTACTGAGCTGAATAAAAATCAATATATATCTATGGTAAAAGTGAAGATATGACATACAAAAAATAACACGATTAAATAGTTTGCCATTATTAATATAATTATTTCTAAACAAATTTCTATCATCACTTCTTATATTTTGTAAGATTATTTGGAAACGAAATGTAATTATGTAATTATAATTTAATCATATTTAGATTACAACTGTCAATATCCATACGGGTCAATAACACTTGAATAGAACTGAAGATACACCGTTGCAAAGCAGAAACTATGACTTGGTATATATAAGAAAGAAGGGATGACACCTTCGCAAAATACATCATTAAGGTACAGTATATGCATGAGGATGTGCGTTGTGGCGCAGTGGATATCGGCTCGGAACGAGAACTCGGGGAACCGAGATCGAATTCCAGTTGAATTCCTTTCATTCACTTACGCGCAAATACCCTTGGGAAAGGTATTAATCCATCTCTTCCCTCCAGTTATGGGTTAAATAATAGAACAGATTGGGTTCTATAGCCTTGGTCGGCAACCAGTCTACCGCAGAAAGCAATGGCAACCTACTGCGGGATAATCTTCTGCCCAGTCAGTCATGTCTCTTTCAAGACATGATCGCCCAAGCGTGTATCGCGCATGGCACTTAACTGACTGATATGCATTTAGAAAATAACAAAAACTTCGCTTTATGGATCAGCTATTACAAGCTTAGTAAAAAGGAAAGGGAAATAGAATACGTTGTCTGACAATTAGTTCCGTTCATTGCATTAATCTGGAAACACGAGTCATGTTCTTACGCAGTCTAGCCAGATTGAGATTTTCATATGAATGTCATTCTTGGCACCAGGCCGGAAATATAATCTGAAAATCTATACAAAAGCTTTCTTAGATGAATGGTTATAAAATGCTTTATGTGAGTGGACCTTACTAAGTCCATAATTCATTGAAACTTTTGGACTGGCGTCACACAATTAGAAACCAATAACTATACCAGATAATAGAAAAGAAAACATTATTCGATGACTTTAACAACGTCAACAATTAAAATAGAGAGCACATGTAACATGAAGAGAAGATAATGACTTAACCAAAACGTTGAAGTAACATACTTTTTTATAACCATTTCACCCCAATGAAGGCAGTGCTCCCACTGGTGTGCATTGGGTTACATAAGTGATGGGAAAGAAGAACAAGTTACAAAGGGTGTCAGAGAATAGATAAGAGAAGGATGAGCACATTGGTGTGAAGCGGGATGACTGGGAGTAAAGGGAAAATGGAAAAGAACATGATACAAGGGTTGTCAGGGAAAGGATGTGAGTCATGGAAATAAGAGATGGTAATTGACATTCCATTTAAATTCTTGGAGATCATAGATGTCAGAAAAGCAAGTATACAGAAGAGAGTTCCACAGGCGGGAAGTGCGAGCAAAGAAGCTGTTAGAATAGAAGTTGCGGTTACATTTGTTCGGTTTTACTGTAAAAGGATGGAAATAGTCGTTATTCTAGTAGCACGAATAAATTCAAGCAGAGGGGAGCACCAGGGAGCTAAGATCATTTGAACAGAAGCCGTGAAAGTATTTGTAGAAGTGACAAAGGGAAGCCACATTACGTCAGTGAGAAAGAGACTAGAGTTGTACTACCAGGTCAGGATCAATTACATTACAAATTCTCTGTTGGATTTTGTCAAGAACCCCGAGATAAATAGCAGATGTGATAAATAGCAAATATTCAATACACAGGCGGATGGTAGATTTATATGTCTGAAAGATGGATTTAGATGAGAAAATCTTTTTGGCCCTACACAGTGAACTAACCTTCCTAGCAACAGATTTAGCTATGGATTAAATGTAGTCATTCTACTTGAGGTCGGCTGATAGAGTTAGGCCGAGAAGACGCAGTATCTTGCTTTCAGTTAGACTAGCCTGATCCATACTGATGGGTGAGGGTAGGAGCGGTTTTCTATGGTGATTAAAGGGTGGCAGCTTCGTTTAAGGATTCAAATATACCAGTCATTTTTTACCCCCAGTCCACTACAGATTTGAGGTCCTTTTCAAGATCAGCAGCAAGGTTTGCTTTGTCAGCCTCGGCAGATTTCTTATCGAAGCGGAAGTAAATGGTGGTTTTATCAGCATAGATGCATACTTGGGATCTGATTACATCAGGGAGGACGTTGATAATAGTCAGAAAAAGCGTAGGACCTAGAATAGCGCCTTGAGTGACACCCACGTTTGTCTGATAGTATCTTGAAGCAAGTCCATTCACTACTACCTTCATTATGAGAACTGAAAGAAACTGGATTAGGTTAAACAAGCATACGTAGAAGGCCAGCATGGCAGACTGTTAAAATGCTTTGGAGATATCTAGTGCAACAGTTCGAGCTTCGTTATATATTGAGAACCTGCTATAAACACTCTGCGATAGTCGTTAGTATATCAGCGTTAGACATGAAGCAGAAACCATACTGTTTATTGGAGAAGAGGCCGTGGGCTGTGAGATGTTGAACCCCTACAGCATTGATAATAGCCTCGAACACTTTGCCAAAAATCGGTTGGAGTCTGATAGGGTGTTAATTAGATGGGTTTGAGTGTTCTCTAGAGATTTTAAATAAAGGAACCACAAAGAAGCACTTCTAGCGGCAGAAAAGCAAGAAGTAGAGAGGAAATAATTTTTTAGTTTGTAGCGGACAGAGGAGAGTTTAGGCACACATTTCTTCAGGACAATGATTGGGCGATCATGTCTCGAAAGAGATATTACTGACTGGGCAAAACATTATCCCGGGGTAGGTTACCATTGCTTTCTGCGGTAGATTGGTTGCCAACCAAGGCTACAGAATCCAATCTGTCCTGTTATTTAACCCCTAACTGTAGGTAAGAGACGGATTAATACCTTTCCCAAGTTTATTTGAGCGTAGATTAATAGAGAGAATTCAACTGGAATTCGAATTCAGCTCCCCGATTTGTAGTTCTGAGTCGATATCCACTGCACCAGAACGCACATCCCTTTTTCAGAAAAAATATCCAAAATTGGTAGATATTACCAATTGCGACCCAGTATCAGCGGACCGTACACGCACAGCATTGTGTACAAACGAATTTTGCAGTTAGTAAATGTTCCTCACTTTTGTTAGATATTATTTTTATCCACTTTTTGACGAAGAAGAAACATTTGCATTTAAAATATTCTATTCGACGCTACACCTCACACTATTTGCATTTAATTCAACTGTTTCAATGGACAGTTTTTATGACTTCATTTTTTCTATCGTAATCAGTCCCTAAATTTTACCATCCTCCCCATTTATATCAATCTGTAATCAATGTTGGATTATTAAAAACTAATGTTATTAAGAATATTTAGCAAATTATTGATTATTATTTCACGTTTTTCTAATTCGATTTTATTTGAACTAAGGATGCTGCGGATATGTGAGCAATGACGAGATTTTGGAAACAATGGAAACGAAAAGGAAATTAATATTGAGAATCAGGAAGAGACAGCTGAAGTTCCTGGGACAAGCAATGAGGAAGAAGGGCTTGGAGAACCTGATACTAACAGGCCAGATAGAGGGGAAGGAGAGACAGGGGAAAGGGGCGGATAACATATTTGAAGGACTTGATCAGCTGGATGACGAAACGAGTGTTGCATGATGCAACAGGAGAAAGCGTGCTAAGAGCCACCAAGGACAGGGAGACGTGGAAAGCTATGATCGCTTACGTCCTGAAAGGACATGGCACATAAAAGAAGAAGAAGAAGAATTTTAAAAAAGCAACAGATATTGTTTTGTATTGAGGTTTTGTTCTCATTAAAAATAGGACATTGTTTAGATGGTTTTGCAAAGAATTGCTGAAAATACTAGATATTTTACATCAAATAATTTTTTCTATATCTTGTTCTACTGTTTGTGTGAACAATTATGTTATAATTTTTTTTATTTTTTAGAATAGGCAGTAAACATGTAAACAACTGAATTTATGTAAAAAGTTAACATCTGGAAAAATGCTTCTGAACATGATCGACTTATATAAAAAGAAAAGGTGTTAACTGACGTTTTGTGGGACTTACTCAATTTAATAAAAAAATATTTTCTCTCCACTTCTTAATTCTAGGAAAACTGTTTAAGTATTTCGAATACTCTTTTCTGAACGACATTTCTCAGTTGTTCCTATAATCAATAGATTTAAGCAATTCCTTTATTCTATTTGACTGTTATCTATTAGCCAATCGTCCAGAATCTTTTTATAACTCATACGTTCTCCCTCATATATCAATAAGTAATCAGTATTTGATTAATAAACTGAACATTCATGTTTAAATTTAAGTGGTTTTTAAACAAATAATCATAAATATTACATTATTTCCCGTTATTTATTCAATTCATGTTGACTTCGACCTTTAGTAAAATAAGTCTCCTTTTCTGTGGTGGAAATATTCGTAAAAATTTTCAAAACCTTGTAAAAGTGTACTATTTTGTGAGCAAAAGAAGGTGTGTTGGTGCGAAAAAAATTTTCCCTCAGGTTCATCAGCGTGATCATGTTACTACCTAAATATTATCTGTATCCAAGATAGAAACAACATCGACCTCTCTGAGGTAATAAATGATACTATATAGCTCATGTCTGTCTAAATAATATATGTTACAATTATTGTTTAAAACAGGCAGTCAGTCAGTTAAGTGCCATACGTGATACACGCTTGGGCGATCATGTCTCGAAAAAGACATGACTGACTGGGCAGAAGATTATCCCGCAGTAGGTTGCCATTGCATTCTGCGGTAGACTGGTTGCCGACCAAGGCTATAGAACCCAATCTGTCCTGTTAGTTAACCCATAACTGGAAGGAAGAGACGGATTAATACCTTTCCTAAGGGTATTTGCGCGTAAGTGAATACAATGGATTCAACTGGAACGCTCGTGGCCTAGGGGTAGCATCGCCGACTGATGCCGATTCGGTCGGGTTTCAATCCTGGGTTAGGAAGCGAACGGAGTCTAAGCCATACTGATCAGCTGTAATACAGCGAAACAGATCTGTCTGCGGATGACTATATATATATATATATATATATATATATATGTGTGTGTGTGTGTGTGTGTGTGTGTGTGTGTGTGTGTGTGTGCAGATGAGGCATTCCAAAACAGGCAGTAAACGACTGAATTAATGTAAAATGTTAATTCTAAAGAAAAATGATATTAAGTGCTTCTGAACATTAGTGGCTAAACTATATGAAGAGAAAATTGAAGAGCTGAGTTTTTACACTAAGCGGGATTTCCTTAATTTATTAAGAAATTATTCACATTCGACGTTTCAATATTAGGAAAAGAATTGTAATTAGATGGAATAATATTTTCTAATTTACATTTATGGGGAATTTCAATCAATCGATTAATGCAATTTGTATGTTTTATCTTATAGTTCTTAATTAGCTGGTCGCTTAGAGACATTTCATAATCATTACTCAAATCTGTTATTATTCCTTCTTGAAAATGACTTGCAATTCTTTGTAACATTTTTGATAGAAATAAAATCAAAACAATATAATAGATATTTGTTTAGTATTTATAGTTTTTCTTAAAAGCTAGAAAAGTTTAATATTTATATTTTCTATTTAAAACCAGAAAAGTTTGGGTTAATTGGATAAACGAACATTGAAAAAAATTATTATGCATAATAATATTTGGTATATGGTTAGGTCTTGAATGCTGTCACAATGCGTTTAGTAAATTAAAGGAAGGTAAAAAGATTTTAGGTATTACCTAATTATTATACATTAATATTTCGAGTTCAAAATCTCATCTTCAGAATGGCAGAGGAGTGTGTGTCTCTCCGAGTGAGTTCGTGCCTTTCAAGAAATGTCCATTCCAGGCTAGCTGGCTGCTGCTGCTGTCATTAAATTTGTTGTGTGTGTGTGTGTGTGTGTGTGTGTGTGTGTGTTAGAGCATGTATGTGTGTGAGTGTGTGTGTATCTATGGTATATGTGTGATTTACAGTTGGGACCTTTTTGTGGTCTGATTATATCAGTCTGCTTTAATGTGTGGTTTATCTAAGTGTGACCTGACCGTTAGTTTGACGGGTTAAAGTGGATCTATTTTATTACTTTTGTTTTTTTCTATCTGCTTTATCTGGTTGTGTGTGCGTGTCCGTGACTGTGTCATGTGTGCGTGCTTATGTGTGTGTAGTTCTTGTAATTTATTCTACTTTAATTTGGATGTGTGCGTGTATGTGTTTCGGTGTGTGGTGTGTTATATGCACCTCCACTACTTTGCGGGGTGGAGAAACTTAATGAAAACAAAGTTCTATCGTTGATGGCATTATTAAGATGAAACACCAAATTATTTGTTTATTTATTTTCTCCTATTGCATTGGTGTTATTATTATTTTGTTTTTTTACTAATTTCTTAAATCCTCTCTAATAAACAGTATAGCGTAATGAAAAACGCGACAAACTTAATGAAAATTGTTTATTTATTTTTTATCGAACTATTATTGTTATTATTTTGTTTTTTAGTCTTCTTTTTTATATTTTTAATTTTTATTATTTTTTCTTTTTTAATCCCATCCAATAAACAGCTTAGCGTAATGAAAAAGACCACAAACTTAATGGAAATGAAGTTTAATCGCTAACACGTTGATTTTATTATTAAGATGAAAGACCAAAGTATTTTTTCTTTGTTCTTTTTAAAAAAAATTTTCAATTATTTCTTGAAATTTTTCTCCCTTTCTAACAAATAGCATATCGTAATGAAAAAGGCCGCAAATTTAATGGCAACATGTGTTTAGTGTTCACACGCAGACACACACACACACACACACACACACACATATATATATACAGACAAAGACATAATTGTCAATATTGAGGCTAGAGAGCGAAACCTAGGGAACCTGCACATATAAGAGTCCATAATAATATCTAATCTACACCCACAGATCAACAATCGACAAGAGCTCAATCTAGACTACATAACAGAATAGTTGACACTAACACGCACATGACACACACCGAGAACAACAATAACGCGCATCCACACAAACACGCTATCACAGTTTTAGGCACACAAATAAGCATATGTACAATAAACATGCGTACACACGCACAGCACACTTACCCATAACCCAACACACTTACCCAATACCCCAACACACATCATGCCGGAACGTGTACGCGCATATATGCGCGCGCGTATGTGTGTATATATATATATATATATATATATATATATATGTGTGTGTGTGTGTGTGTGTGTGTGTGTGTGTGTGTGTACACTAAACATATGCACGCATTTGGGTACCTCCAATATTTTGGCATAGTGATTTTGGCATAGAGATTTCAGCCTACACTGAAAATTAAAATTTTTTAAAAGAATAAACATTCCTGAAGATTTCATTTTAGATTTATGTAAAAGCTTAATGATTAAATTTATCATTTCCACTAAACAAAAAGGGAAAAAAACAAAAAAGTTAACGTCAAATGTTTTCATTAAATATGCGGCCTTTTTCATTACGCTATGCTATTTGTTAGAATGGTTTTAAGGGAAGAGGAAGGAAGGAGAAAGAAAGGGAGAAAAATTTCAAGAAGTAATTAAAACAAAATTAAAAAAAAGAAAAGAAAAATGTGAAATACTTTGATCTTTCATCTTAATAATAAAATCAACGTGTTGGCGATGAAACTCTATTGCCATTAAGTTTGTGGCCTTTTTTTATTACGCTACGTTGTTTATTAGAACGGATTAAAAAAGAAAAAAATAATAAAAATAAAAAATATATAAAAAAGAAAATTTAAAAACAAAATAATAACGATGATAATTCGATAAAAAATAATAAATAATCAATTTTCCTTAAGTTTGTAAGTTTTCATTACGCTATACTGTTTGAAGGGATTTAAGAAATTAGTAAAAAAAAAACGAAATAATAATAACAATTCAATAGGAAAAAATAAATAAACAAATAACTTGGTGTTTCATCTTAATAATGCCATCAACAATAGAACCTTGTTTTCATTAAGTTTCCCCCAGCAAAGTAGTGGAGGTGTCTATAACACACCACACATCGAAACACATACACATACCGACACACACAAAGTAAAGTAGAATAAATTACAAGTACTACACGCACATAAACACGCACACATGACACAGTCACGGACACGCACACACAACCAGATAAATCAGATAGATAAAACAACAGTAATAAAATTAGATCCACTTCAACCCTGTCAAAAGTCAAACTAACGGTCAGGTCACACTTAGATAAACCACACATTAAAGCAGACTGATATCATCAGACCACAAAAAGGTCCCAACTGTAAATCACACATATACCATAAACACACGCGCGTTCGCACGCACACACATGCTCTGACACACTTACACACACACAAACAAACACACAGTAAAATTAATGACAGCAGCAGCAGCAGCTAGGCAGGCACGGACTGACTCGGACAGACATACGCACCTCCGCCATTCTGAAGTTGAGATATGAATCTCGAAATATTAATGTATAATAAATAGGTTATTTCTAATAACTTCTTTACCTTCCCTTATTTTACTAAACGCATTGTGATAGCCTTCATGACTTAACCATACACCTAATATGCACAATGCTTCAAGCAAATTACAAATCTTTCTCATATATATATATATATATATATATATATATATATGTAGTAAAGTTTTCCTTTGAAAGGCCAGGAACACACTCGGACAGACACACGCTACACTGCCATTCTGAAGATGAGATTTGAATCTCGAAATATTAATGTATAATAAACAGGAAATACCACAAAACTTCTTTACCTTCCTTTATTTTACTCAACGCATTGTGACAGCCTTCAACACATAACCATATACCTAATATATACAATGCTTCAAGCAAATTACAAAACTTACTATAATAATATTTATTTCCATGATGTTCCTGTCCTCCTGTTTATCTAAATAATAATGTTAGAATACAATTATTACTTGTTTGAGACAGGCGATAAGAAATAAACGATTGAATTTATGTAAATCAGTAATATCTGAAAAAAAGTGGTGATATTATAGTGTCTGACCATTAATGATCAGTCTACAAAAAAAAAAGATATAAAGTGCAGATCTGAATCTTTACATTTGGTGGGATTTACTCAATTTAAGAAGAAATTATTCTCTTTCGACTTCATATTTTTACAACAGGAATTATATGTATTTGAGATATTTTTAAAGCCACGTTTCCAAGACAAAATACATCAACAATTAAAATGGATAGCACATGTAACTTGATCAAAACATAATGACATCATTTTTGAAGTATTTAATATATATTATTCTATACTACATTTTACAATATTAGTAATCATTCGATCAATGTAATTCAGTTGTTCCAGTTGGCACTGTTTCGGATTCTATTCGATCTCTCTCAGTCAGTCTTTATCTTATATTGCAGTGCTTCATGGAAGTTTATATCAACAGTTAATGTAATTTTGATAAATAAAGATTAATTTTATGAAGAATTCTCAGCCTGATTGTGTTTACTCTTTGATAATGCATTATTTCACAAGTCATTTTTTTTAATCATATCACCCCGGGCAAGGCGGTAAGGCCACTGGTGTGGAGGGGGCTACGTATGAGTGAAAAAGATTGGAAAAGAGAATGCCGGAAACCACATCCTAAACAAGGAACAAGGGATGAGCCTCTACACCTGTTCAATAGACGTGAGTGGAGTGTGAACCGGGCGATAGTTCAGTCTATCTACTCCAACTGAAAAAAAAATAAACAAAAAGGAAAAGTGAAAATGATTGGAAAAGAGAAAGCCGGAAACCACATCCTAAACAGGGTAAACTTGTTAAAACGAAGAAAGTGTTTGGATAATATGTTATAAATAATAATGTTACGATTATTATTTGTTTACAACAGGCAATAGATCATTGAATTTAGGTAAAAAGATAACATCTGGAAAAATGATGATATTATGTAAGGCTCCTAACACACTAACTTGCGCCCATTCTCTCAAACACTCTTTCCATCTACGCAACCCTCATCCTTGGTATTCTTACCCGTCTATCACCCTCCTTCTGACATTTCCTATATCTAACCATTCTTTCTCATTAATTTCCCCTATGTAACCCCCTAACCACTCTTTCTCATCACTTTCCCCTAAGTAACCCCCTGCGCAACAGTGGCAATGAAATGCGTTGCTTGGGATGAAATGATTAAAAAAAAGAAAGAAGTCTAAATAATAGTGATCAGCCTGTTTAACAAGACAAGTGGAAAACTGAATCTTTACATTTGGTGGGACATACTCAGTTTAATAAGAAATTCAGTGCTTCCGGTTTCTTTATTTTACGAAAAGAATTTTCAATAATATGGAATAGTAAACTTCTCTGGGAAATTTCCTATAGAATATTGTGTAAAGTTCTGGTTGCATTTTCGCATCGACATTTTTCATCAGATTTATCTTCCAAAGAAACGTATATCATTAGTTTTCTACGCTAAACTCCCCGAATCATTAACATGTAACAGATCAAATTAATTCTTAATTGAATCACGAAAGGAAGTGTGGTGATACATACCGAGCAGAAAGCAAATGACTAAAACTGTTCGCTGCGCACCCCGGTTTCACGCAGATGTTCCGGTTGAAAACTAAAAATAATTAAATATCAAATTCCAGTTCGTGTGCCTACGCAAATTTTATTTATCGGCCAATGGGAAGCCCAGAATCAAATACGAGTGTGAATTCCCAAATGATCTGCTGCAATCCAAAAAGAGGATATAAAAAGCCTAGACAGACCGACACAGACTCGAGAGAGACGAGTGTAATTAGTATCTCCCTTGACCGACGTCAAGCGACTTACTATGCTCGTCGCCCTTCCCTCTTCTTTTCTTCTTCGCTGTCTCTAAACTACTTACCGACCCAAGGAGCGGATATATCAAAGACATTCCTTACTTACAACGCTCCCACATACCTAAGCATTAATTCTCTTTTCAGCATTTATTGCCATGAACATTTTAACATCCGTTGGATCCTTACTTAAAGGATTATTTTAATTGCAAAAACCTTAATTGCTTTTCTTGATTTATAATTGTTTTATGATTTATAGTGGGCTATCTACAACGAGGCCAATTTCCGTTAATCTGCAACAACATACAACTACTCTTCACTAGAACGGAAAGCCCACTATAGAAACATTAATAGAGCTTGACTGCGTATTTGTGATATTCTCTCCTTAATATTATTTTTAGAGTTAATATTAACTATTAAATACATTTAAAAAGGCAACACCGAAAATGGCAGATATTACATATAAATGTGTACAAGTGAATTTTTGCAGTTGTCAAACATTTCTTATTTTTTATAAGAGATTATTTGTTTTCAGCTTTTTAACGAAGAAGATTTGAAAGAATTGACTATCATCTATTCTACGCAGCATCTCACAATTGTTATAATGAATCGATTTATTTCGACATTCCAGTTAGCATTTGTTATGATTTCATTCATTCTCTCTCATCAAAAAATATTGGCTAATAAAGAAGATATTTCTAAAAATATTTTCAGCAAAATTTGTGATTATTCCTCCTTGATAATGCCTCATTTCACCAGTCATGTTTCGTATTCAAGTTTGTTACTGATTTATACCAACCGATATATTTTATTAATCATTTCACCCCAAGCAAGGCATTCCACTGCCACTATTGTGCAGGAGGTTACATAGGGCAAAGTGATGAGAAAGAGTGGTTAGTTATAGGAAATGTCGGAAGGAGGGTGTTAGACAGATGAGGATACCGAAGATGAGGGTTGGGTAGATGGAAAGAGAGTTTGAGGGAATGGATGCGAGTTAGTGTGATAAGAGGTGTCTATTGACTTTATATTTAAATTCTTTCAGATTGTAGCTGTCGAGGAAGCAAGTATATAGCAGGGAATTCTACAGACGGGAAGTGCGAGAAAAGAAGCTGTTAGAGTAGAAATTGCGGTTACGTTTTATCGGTTTCACTGTAAAAGGGTGGGACCTAGTTGCTAATCTAGTAGCTCGTGTAAGTTCATACCTAGCGGGCACCAGTGATCTAAGTTCATTGGAACAGAAGCCGTGAAAGTATTTATAGAAGAGGCACAGGGAAGCCACGTCACGCCGGTGAGATAGTGACTGCAGCCGAGCTGCCAAATCGGTATCGATCACATTACAGATTCTCCGTTGGATTTTTTCAAGAACCCCGAGGAGAATAGCAGGGGCACCCGACCAGATGTGATAGCAGTATTCAATACACGGCCGGATGGTCGATTTATATATGTGCAGGATAGACTAAGACTGGAAAAACCTCCTGGTCCTGCACTGTGAACCGACCTTCCTAGCAGCGGATTTAGCAATGGATTCAATATAGTCATTTTACTTGAGGTCCGCTGAGAGTGTGAAGCCAAGGAGGTGTAGTGTTTTACCCTCAGTGAGGCTAGCCTGTCTTATGCTAATGGTGGGTAAGAGCGATTGTCTATGATGGTTAATGCTTCGTTTTGGAAACATTAAAATTTACGAGCCATTTTTTACCCCAGTCCTCCACAGATTGGAAGTACTTCTCAAGTTTTGTTAACCTTAGCAGATTTTTGAACGAGACGCAGTAGAGTTATAAACAAGGCTTGTTAAAGGGCTGATTAAATCTTTTATGATATTACCGGACATCTAACAGGCGGCGAGGAAGTAGAAATACTTGCATTGGTGTTCACGACGCGAGGTAAGATTTCGTGTCTTATATATATTTCCTTTTTTTTTTCAATCAAAACTAACACACACACATGTACAGACACACCCTTATGAACACATTCACAGACACACGCATCCACATACACGCACAAACGCACCCACTCCACTAGGTCTACGTTTTACTTGGACACATTTTTCAGTCCGATTATTTTTACCCTCGTTTAGCATTAATTTGAATATCAAAATATCTATAATGTCTAGAATTCAAGCCATGGATATTTGGCAAAATTGTATACTTTGAAAAAACCAAATTAAAGTTGTTTGAGGATAAAAATCATTTAAGAATCTAAAATGATTTACCGGAAATCCTGTTCGCTTCAGTAATTGTTTTAGATACATAACCTTCGGGCCATATCCGTCTGGAATTACTGGACCGTAAAATCACTTTACTCATTTGCTAGCCAGGTTTATATGTTTCTTTGTGTTACTTTGCTGAATTCATTCATTAAAATTTATTTAATTCTACGTTTTCGAGTAGGAAATTAAGACAAAAAGCATAAAAAATATAAACTGAAACCAATTGAAGATTATTTTATTCTTGATATTTCTTGAACTGGAAATCTAACTTAAAATAGATTGAAGTTATATATATTCGAAAATAAACCTCAAAAACATTTTGAGTAACTTTAAATTATATTGCCTTAAGTTAGTCTTAGAACATGCTTATATATATATATATATATATATATATATATATATATATTACAGAAATGGTAGAAGAATTTGAATAATTAAGTAATTCATTGAGTTTTCATTCGACCTCAACAGAATGCGGAAAGCACTGGACGGCCGTTTCGTCCTATATTTGAGACTCCATCCACTACCAGGAATTGAAACCTAACAGTTCAGGTTATTAAGCAAACATCCTACCAACTATACCACGGGCCCTGATAACGAAGCGTTAACGAATTAAACTCGATAGATATATTCCGTGGTGGAACTCATCCAAGTTCCGTTTGCTTAACAACCTAACTGTTGGGTTTCAATTCCTGGTAATGGATGCGCACTGCCGAGGAGTCCCAAATATAGGACGAAACTGCATTCTGTTGAGGTCGAATAAAAAACTCGATGAATTATATATATATATATATATATATATATACATTATTATTGTCATCCGCAGACAGATCTGTTTCGCTGTATCACAGCTCATCAGTACGGTTAGACTCCGTTCGCTACACAACCCAGGCTCGAAACTCGACCGATTTGGTGTCAGTCGGCGACTCTACCCCTGGGCCAATAGCTAGAGTGCTTAAATTTCATTTTTTTTACTGAAATGACCGATGATGATGATGATGATGATGATGATGATTTTGTGTGTGTGTGTTATGAGAACTCAATTTGTGTGTATGTGTGAGTGTGCGTGTCTGAGAGACAGTCAGTTGGAACTCTCTTTAGAGAATCTGAGCACACATCTGATAATTTCTATAAACGAGTCTTGTAGTCAGATCTTTGTTATGAAATATACATTACATTTTGAATCCTTACAAGCTATTTTTTATTAATCCTAAATTATATTGCCATAACATATTTTAAATTCGTAGATTGAAAATGAAATAGAATTGAGTAAATGTCTGTAAATAAAGACGGGAGTCATGAGTCATGAAATAAGAAAAAGTAAAAATCACAGAAATAAACAAATCAAAATATTTGTAGATTTTAGAAAAGTTTCAAAAAAATACTAACAATATTTTCGTTATTATTAGAATAATTTGATATTTTGCTTTTATGATAAAATATATTTTACCAGTATGAGTTTTTTTTCATGAAATCTGAAATGATTAACAGACTTCAATAAGTAAAACATTTTTAACTTAAAAGATTTCTTCTTCTATGAGCCCTGTCCCTTCAGGACGTAAGCAATCATGGCTTTCCACGTCTCCTGGTGGCTCTTAGCACACCTTCTCCTGTTACACCATGCAACCCTCGTGCCATCAACCACCTGATGATGTCCGCCAAATATGTTATCCGTTGCTTTCCCCTGTCCCTTTATCCCTCTATCCGACCTGTTAGTATCAGGTTCTTCAAGCCTTCCTTCTTCATTGCATGTCCCAGGAACTTCAGCTGTCTCTTCCATGTGCTCAGTATTAATTTTCTTTTTTGTTTCCATCATTTATAGGACCTCATCATTGCTCAAATGCTCGATCTGTGATATTCGCAGCATTCTTCTGTAGAATCACATTTCAGTTGCTTCAAGTTTTTATTTCATCTTTCATGATATTATCCAGCATTCACTGCCATATTGAAGAACTGACAACACATAGCAATCCAGTATTCTCTTCCTTGTTTCTAGCGAAATTGTCCTGTTTCTTAATACCTTACTCAACTTTGGAATGCTTCTTTCGCCATACCAGTTCGCCTTCGGATCTCTGTGTCGCACTTATCACATTTCCCAGGTAGTTAAATTTTTGTACCTGCTTGATTCTAGTATCCCCGACCTGTATTTGGCATATTAGGCTACCCTTTTTACTGATGACCATGCATTCGGTTTTCTTGCAGTTTATTTGTAGTCCTTTCTTAGCACTCTCATCATATACCTTCTGTAGGAGATCTTGTAGTTTTTTCCGTGTCTGCTATCAGCACCGTATCATCTGCATACCTTAGGTTGTTTAAATTGTGGCCTCAGATGACAAATCCAGGCATAACTCAAAATATTCTCGCTGTACAAGTTGAACAGATCTGGTGAAAAGACACATCCTTGTCTTACGCCCCTTTCTATCTTTGTATATCTGCTGAATTCATTACCTGTCCGTATACAAGCGGTTTGCTGCCAGTAAAGATTCTTGATTTCTCTTAAGTCTTTCCCAAATATGTCAAGGCTGCCGAGCATCTCCATCAATTCTTTGTGGTGTATTTTGTCAAACGCCTTCGCCTAATCAATAAAGCACAGGTACAAATCCTTCTTCATTTGCATTGCCCTTTCGGAGAGTATCCTAATCATAAATATGGCATTCCTTGTTCCAGTGACTTTGGAACTGTTCTTGTCCTATCTTTGGCCTGATTCTACTTCTTGCTCTCTTCATCAGGATTCGGACAATCAGTTTCGTTATATGGCTCATTAAACTGATGGCTCTGTGGAATTCGCACTCGTTTGTTCCTGGCGTCTTAGGTAGTTCTTTGAAGATCGACTTGCTGAGGTCATCTGATATTACACTGTTATTATAAATTTAATTTATTATTTCTGTAATTTTCTCTATACCAAATTCTTCCAAGGCTATCAGCAGCTCTATGGATATGCCGTCTGGTCTAGCTGCTTTGTTTCTATTCAGTTTGGCTATTGCAGATTCCGCATCACACTTTAATATTTCCGGTCCATCCTCATCTTTGCATATTATTGGTTGCTCTCTCTTGTCGTGGAAAAGATCTTTTATATATTCTTCCCATCTTTGGGATATTTTCTCTTTCTCCAAAATGATTGTTCCATGATTGGATTTTATACATCCTGTTAAAGAGCAGGTTTATTGTCCTAAGAGGCTGAAATCTAAGATTAGAAAACATTTTGTTATATGTTTCTGTGTAATTCATATTTATTGGAATTATAAACAGCCACTCATAACTTGAGAGAATCGTGGATTTTAAAATGCCTCTGAACGAATAAAGTACTTGCCGAGTTTTTTGTGTCGAGGAAAATTAAGAGTTGAAATCATTCAATTTGCATCTGAAGTGACATACAGATGTGATGAAGAATGATTCGTTGGCAAATAAACTGGAGTCAGTTAGCAAGATTTTTTCTTAGCTGCAGAGCTCTTGAATTCCGATACAATTTATTAAATATTTGATATATTTGGATGGAATAATGTGTTTCTTTTCATAGCAAACTAAATCTGAGATAAAAGCATGAAAATGGTAGATAATATCAAGGTTCTGGTGAGGCAAATATGCAGAGCCTTAGAAGTAGAATACATATCCTTCGATGCAATAAGGTGCACATCGAGTTTAAAGGCTTGAAATAGCCTTTGATATAATCTAAAAGTGAATGTATGCGTAAACAATTACGGTGGTGTATTTATTTTGAATGAAGCACAATTAATATTTCATTTAATTTTTGATTTTAAAAATCATTGTAATTCGAAGTAATGAGTATTTGGATCTAAAGACCACTACCTATTTTTAACGGTCACTCCTAACTGATGTCCCGTAATTAACTTGCATTAAAAATAATGTCCAATTATTATATGCACCTCTTGTCGGATGTATATTTATTTGACGTAGAACCAATGTCAATTCTCAAATCATATTTTATTTTCTCGGGATAACCACTCAAGCCGACTTTTACAGGAAACAATTTTCTGAAACATTTTCCCGTCTTTTTGTCGTTGACATGAACAATAAAATTATTTTTTCTTCTCGTCATCAACAATAATATTCTTTAACAAATGGCCTTATCGCAAACAACAGACTGGACCCAAAATGTAAACAGGATATAACCATATTTTGTTTTAATTTTTTTTCACAAGCTAGTGAATTGCTGTTGCAAGAGGAGGTTCTTTGTTCTGGATTGTCAGCGCCCCCGCACAGGGGAACCAGGCGACTAAGCGGCCATTCTTCGACCGTTGAAATTAAACTCCCAATTCAAACTCACAAGTACTACTCAAAATTCAACTATATCCAACTGTCAGCAAGACGTCACTTCCGCTCTACTGACGGCTTTCTTCCGGTGCAAATTTTGCTACATAGGATGTAAGCTTTGTGATTTTGCCAGTCATAACGAAATTTCTAAATTCAGCGTGTATTCTTTTGTGCACCTGTTTTATATTTCCAAACAGTCCCCATTTTTTAAAATCCTAAAACAACTGCGATACTAAGCGCAAATACACTTCATGTCAGAAATATTCACCACCCAAATAACGACTTCATAACAAATTCAGAGCAAACATTAACAACAACAAAAATATATTGGAATAGATTCTTTTCTGCATATATATTTTAATTACATAATTATTTTGTAAGTGACATATTTTGGATGGCGAGATTCATTTCGGAAGTGAGACTGATTTCGGAAAAGTTTTCTGTAAATGAAGCATGTATAATAATAATTAATTTTATATGTGAGACATTTTGTGAAATTTGTTGGAGCGACAAGACGTAAAAAGTTGGGAATTTTTAACAGAAATATTTGACAAATTTTAAAAGATTCTGAATTTGTTTGATAATGGTTAATCAGAGAAGTGAATCTTTAGTGAAAGTGAGGATTTGTGGACATATTCGATTGATCAGATAGCGAACATGCTTCTGTTATTGAGCTTTCTTAGACAAACTAATATATATATATAATTTTTAAACGAGTTATTTCGCTACCTTGGTTTCCACCATGAGTGGTTTCTTCAGGCGCTTTTTAATAACTGATTTTACCTTTTTATCTCTCTCCTATATATATATATATATATATATATATATATATAGGAGAGAGATGCCTGATGTTTGTTAAGGTGTCAAAGACTACAAGAGAACCGGGTTATGTTGATGTAAAAGTGATGTTTTTGTAAAAGCGTTATTTTGGCTGACGCAAGGTTTGTTGAAAGAGTAATAGGTAAGTTCTATTGAGACTTTCTGTATATTCAATTCTGTTTGGTTAAAAGAAATTTCGAAAAGGGAAACATATGTAAATGTGAATTGTTGGATGATATAAATTTCTGGGGAAGTGAAAGATAGAGAAATAATTTAAGGTGAGAAAACCGAATTTTAAAAATGTAGAAAATGATAAAAATTAATAAGAAAATTCAGAAATAAGATCAAATGAATATTTTTGCAGGCAGAAGCCGCTTCATTGGCGATTCTTTGATAAAATGCAAAATTCGAAAAATACATTTAATGTGTATGTTGATAAAGAAAAAGCGTATGCAAATAAACAAGGAAAGAAGAGGAGGAAGAATAAAAGGGAGAAAGAAGGAGAAAGGGATGAAGAGGAAAAGAAGAAACGTTATTTAGAATTCAAATACAGAGGTGACGTTGAAGGGAAGAAAAAACATTCGATACTTTCGGTGGATATAATATTAAGAGACAACTTACAATGTGTTACAGTGTGTGTGGTGGAGGTCATGAGTCTGGAAGCAGGGCTTGCCGAGAGGAATAAAAAACGTGTCAAAAGCAAAAAAAAAAAAAAAAAAAAGGAAGGAAGGAAAAATTAACACAGAGAAGAAGAAAGTGAGAGAAATAAGATATCCAGACAGGGGAATACACAGGTCAAGAGGAGTACAGTGAAACAGATCAGTCAGTTAAATGCCATACGTGATATACGCTTGGGCGATCATGTCTCGAAAGCGACATGACTGACTGGGCAGAAGATTATCCCGCAGTAGGTTGCCATTGCTTTCTGCGGTAGACTGGTTGCCGACCAAGGCTATAGAACCCAACCTGTCCTGTTATTTAACCCATAACTGGAAGGAAGAGACGGATTAATAACTTTCCCAAGGGTATTTGCGCGTAAGTGAATACAATGGATTCAACTGGAATTTGAACTCGAAATAGATACATTCATTAAAAAGGTGAAGATGGTCTTTGCTCACCTATGTTTAATTTTGTAACATTTCAGTCGGTTAAATGCCATACGTGAAACACGCTTGGGCGATCATGTCTTGCAAGAGACTTGACTGACTTGGTAGAAAATTATCCCTCAGTAGGTTGCCATTGGTTTCTGCGGTAGACTGGTTGCTAGCCAAGGCTATAGAATCCAATCTGTCCTGTTATTTAACCCATAACTGGAAGGGACAGACGGATTGATACCTTTCCCAAGGGTATTTGCGCGTAAGTTAATGCAATGAATTCAACTGAAATTCGAACTCGGCTCCCCGATTTCTCGTTCCGAGCCATAAAACACATCTTTGTACCATCCTTGTAACATTTAACCGTTTCAAAACATAAATCACAGATCGGGACAGAATATTGATGAGATCAAAATAATATACGTTAAAAATTATCTTCAAGAAAACGAAAAAATAAGAAAGATAAGAAAAAGTAAAAATAAATAAATATAAAATAAAAAATGAATTAATCTAAAGAAAGAAAAAATTACTTATGAGGGAAAAGCTAAAATAAAAAAACAAATATTACTTCAAATATGAAAATAACTGACTAAAGAGATAAATAATTAAATAAATTTATATTGTATAAAAAACAAACCTCATAGATTAAAACAAACATTACTAGATATTATTCATACATAACGTCATTAAACAACTTATTGCAAAAGTAGTTGAAAAAAATTAAGTAAAAATATATACATCTATAAAAATAAAAGTCTGGAAGGGAAATTCTAAAAATAAAAGTCTGGAAGGGAAATTTTAAAAATAAAAGTCTGGAAGGGAAATTCTAAAAATAAAAGTCTGGAAGGGAAATTCTAAAAATAAAAGTCTGGAAGGGAAATTCTAAAAATAAAAGTCTGGCAAGGGAAATTCTAAAAATAAAAGTCTGGAAGGGAAATTAAAAATAAAAGTCTGGAAAAAGGGAAATTAAAAATAAAAGTCTGGCAGGGAAATTCTAAAAATAAAAGTCTGGAAGGGAAATTTTAAAAATAAAAGTCTGGAAGGGAAATTCTAAAAATAAAAGTCTGGAAGGGAAATTCTAAAAATAAAAGTCTGGAAGGGAAATTAAAAATAAAAGTCTGGAAAAAGGGAAATTTTAAAAATAAAAGTCTGGAAGGGAAATTAAAAATAAAAGTCTGGAAGGGAAATTCTAAAAATAAAAGTCTGGAAGGGAAATTCTAAAAATAAAAGTCGGCAGGGAAATTAAAAATAAAAGTCTGGAAGGGAAATTAAAAATAAAAGTCTGGAAAAAGGGAAATTAAAAATAAAAGTCTGGCAGGGAAATTCTAAAAATAAAAGTCTGGAAGGGAAATTCTAAAAATAAAAGTCTGGAAGGGAAATTCTAAAAATAAAAGTCTGGCAGGGAAATTCTAAAAATAAAAGTCTGGAAGGGAAATTCTAAAAATAAAAGTCTGGAAGGGAAATTCTAAAAATAAAAGTCTGGAAGGGAAATTCTAAAAATAAAAGTCTGGAAGGGAAATTATAAAAATAAATGTCTGGAAGGGAAATTCTAAAAATAAAAGTCTGGAAGGGAAATTCTAAAAATAAAAGTCTGGAAAGGAAATTCTAAAAATAAAAGTCTGGCAGGGAAATTCTAAAAATAAAAGTCTGGAAGGGAAATTCTAAAAATAAAAGTCTGGCAGGGAAATTCTAAAAATAAAAGTCTGGAAGGGAAATTCTAAAAATAAAAGTCTGGAAGGGAAATTCTAAAAATAAAAGTCTGGAAGGGAAATTCTAAAAATAAAAGTCTGGAAGGGAAATTCTAAAAATAAAAGTCTGGCAGGGAAATTCTAAAAATAAAAGTCTGGAAGGGAAATTCTAAAAATAAAAGTCTGGAAGGGAAATTCTAAAAATAAAAGTCTGGAAGGGAAATTCTAAAAATAAAAGTCTGGAAGGGAAATTCTAAAATATGAATAAAATGAGGTTCAGACGTGAAGTGTTAATGAAAATGATCAAGAGTAACGACCTAAAAAGTAAATAAGTGAAAAATAAAAATAAAACAATCAAATTGGGGGAAAGGAATAATAGCTTGATAGACGAAAATAATGTAGGGAAATTAAGGTGTCTATTAATATCAAGCTATTAGATTAGAAAAGGTAATGGTAAAAAACGGTTAATATATATGAATGCAGTAACAAATTCTACAATAAATTAGAAGGAAAGAAGAAACTGTCAAAAAGAATAATAAGATTAGATTATATTTAGAGTGATTAATGCCTAAAATTAAAATTTAAAATTTAAAAATTTCGACTTATGAAGACATTTGATTATGAATTCCTTAATTTTCAAACTTGCAACAGAGCTATTTGCGAACGCACTACTGGAATTTTGAAATAACTGTAAATTTTTAAAACTGGAGAGGAGTTACTTAAGGATCTTAAAAGATTGTATGATCCTAAGATGTATTCATAAGCGTGATTAAATCTGGACGTTACCTCTGATCTTTGATTTAGTAATTTCTTTCTTTCTTCTTGAAACAATATTATAGCCAACTTATCCACTTGGCATAAACTGAAGACATATGTAAATATATCGTTGTAAGATTTGGATATTTTTAATATACTCCATGTTATATGAGGGTTTTTCTGTTCTTTTGTTTTAATTTCCAGACTTTTATAATTGAAAGATGTCAGATACGCGAAATATCATCTATGAGTATGAACGGATTTTATTAAAAATAGGCAGACACAATGTTTGCAATTTATTTAATTTTAATGTCTAAAAGAAAATTTGCTGCCTAAATACACACACACACACACACACACACACACACACACACACACATATATATATATATAGATATAGATATAGATATTGGAGTCAGTCAGTTAAGTGCCTTACGTGATACACGCTTGGGTGAGCATGTCTCGAAAGAGACATGACTGACTGGGCAGAAGATTATCCCGCAGTAGGTTGCCATTGCTTTCTGCGGTAGATTGGTTGCCGACCAAGGCTATAGAACCCAATCTGTCCTGTTATTTAACCCATAACTGGAAGGAATAGACGGATTAATACCTTTCCCAAGGGTATTTGCGCGTAAGTGAATGCAATGAATTCGGCTGGAATTCGAACTCGGCTCCCCGATTTCTCGTTCCGAGCCGATATCCAATGCACCACACGCACAAGTAGGTAGACTAAACTATCGCCCGGTTCACACTCCACCCACGTCTATTGAACAGGTGAAGAGGCTCATCCCTTGTTCCCTGGTTAGGATGTGGTTTCCGGCTTTCTCTTTTTCAATCTTTTTGCTCTTACATAGCCCCCTGCGCATCAGTGGCGTTATCGCCTTGCTTTGGGTGATATGATTAAATAAATAAATATATATATATATATATACGCTCTCACACCCTGATTGAGCACTCTGGAAGAATGATAGACTTTGAAAAACAGTAGCATATACACATCGTTCATTCAGCAATGAGAACACTCTCAGATATTGGGCGTCTATAATGATAATATACACGCTAAAAAGTCTGCCTTCTTCTACCGAGCGCCATAGCTCAGAGGTAGAATCGCTGACTGACGCCAATTCGGTCGGGTTTCAATCCTGGGTAAAGAGTAATCGGCTGTCTAACCGCACTGATGAGCTGCGATACAGCAAAACAGATCTGTCTGCGGATGACTATCGATATATATATAAAGACATGTATTTATAATAATATATTATTATAAATACATGTATATATATATATATAATAATCTAATAGATTTATTTGTTTACAAAAAAAGCACATGCATAGCAAAGAAATCAATATAGAAATATTTCGAACTACTCATCAGGATTACGCCACGGAAGAAATAGGAAACCCTGCAGATTTAATCTTCCCCTAGGCTATGTCTTCTTTATTAAGAAGTAAATATGAGAAGAGATTAACACTTACGCATTCAACACTAAATCCTAAACGATGCATCATCTTCTCTGTTGAAGCTGTTTAATACACCAACCGTATCTATGCAACGTAATAAAGACCAATTATCTAGTGTGGATGGCGACTATTAATGCCGGCGGACGTAACCATCCAGGTGAATAAGTGATCATGTGACAGGCAACACTCCTATATTGTCCTTATTTGAGCTATTCAAGGCCAGAGAAACCATCATTTTCTTATTTCAAGCCTTTGCACATCTAAACTTATTTATAAATGAAACTTTGTCTGTGTGTGTGTGTCTGTGTGTGTGTATCCGTTACCCATAGACTCCGAAACGGCTGAACCGATTTTCTTGAAAATTTACACAGTTGTACCATAAGCGTCTGTGAGTGTTCTTAGCTAGATTTTGTGTCGAGGTACCCCCGATAAATATCGAAAATCGATCATCGAAAAAATCAGGTTATAGTAGGAGTGGTTCGATTTTAATCAAATTTGATACACTCATAGACAAAGACATAAGAAACGATATTCAGAAGTTTCAAGGTTTCAGTTCTTACAATAGTGTAGAAAATTGATAATATACACACACACACACACACACACACACACACACACACATATATATATATATATATATATATATATATATATATATATCAAAGGCAAGATGTTTGAGTGTGTGTCTGTTTATCTATCTCTGCGTTCTTTATACAAATCCACAATTTTTATCCGATTCTCACCAAACTTCACACAAATATTTTTTAGGCAGAGCCTGATCTCCAGGACCATGGATTAGTTTTAAAGCTTTCATTACACCCGGGCAACGCTGGGCTATACTGCTAGTAAAAAATTAAACCCGACATTGTCTCACAAACAGATCAAATGACAATCTAACACCCAAACTTAAATTATTTTAAAAGTGCTGAAGAGCCATTGCTAGTGTCAATCGAGTTGAGAAAAAAACAAAAAATAAAAATAAAAAAACCCAACATTTACCGCTGTTAGATATTAAGGCTTCAATTTTTTTGTTTCTGAAGACCTTTCACAACGTGACGACACTGGTCGGCAAAACGAAAGCTAATTCATTTATCCCCATTGGTAAATTACTAATATAAAATTCACTCTATGGTTGTGGGTATAGCACAAGATCAATGAAAATACGAACAAATAACATGGCGCCCGCAAACAAAATCACAAACGGAATATCACTGACACGGTTTCAGAAATAATAAACGGATGTGAATTCCCTAGATTTATCAAAATTACATCTCTTGAATTATCCCACTGGCCAGTCTGTCTTCATTCTAAACAGAAAAAATATTTTTCATTGGGATAACATCTGCATCAATGAAAAACATATAAGCGAGAATGTAATTGTAACCGTGAAACACACAGATGAAAACTTTCCAAATGTAAATTTTATTGCCTAACGATATCTTAAAGCTGGCTCTTAGAAATATAAAGATGTCCCTTGTTTCACAGAGAAAATCAGTGAAGGCTTAGGAAACAAGACGTCTCGAATTTTAAAATGATTGTCATTAAATAAATAATTTAAAACAGACATATATATTAACAGTTGCTAAACTTTCAATCACAAAAGAAAAGAAAAATAGATCCATGATCGACTGGGTTGAAGAATACATAACCAATCTCCTGTGGTGTTTAAACTGTCAGCATATGTACGGGCAAGATAAGGATAGCTGATTTAGAGGACATCCGATATGTTAAAAATATGGTACCAGATCACACGGAGAAAGATTGTATTCACAATACTAAATGATCTAACACTCAAGAGATTTACCTAACTCCTGGGATTATTCTTTCTCAAAATAAATTTCCCTAGTACCTCACCCAAATATATGACCCCTCAATATAAAACATTTTTGTAACCAAAACAAAAACAAAAAAAACAAAAAAAAATCAAAAAATTGGGGTGCTATAGGCAAGAGATGCTAAGTTATCCTGAAAATTAAAATAAAAATCAAAACATTAAAGAAACATAAACATATATATTTAATGCAAAATGACCAGCAATAAATTTGTATAGCAACATGATCAACAATACTTTTTCATAGTAGAATAGAATTCAGTAAATTTTATATTAAAATTGGAGGCATTTGTTATGATGAATATAATTTTTTTTAAGCAGAATGCTGTCTTCACTCATTATATTTTATTAAATTATTTGTAAAAGAAATATCTATATGTATAAAAGTGACGAGGATGGACGTTGTGTAAGTATTTGTTTGATAGATTCGACTTAACGTCTGCATTTTGCGGTCTAGCTCGACGGGAGTTGCACTCAGATGTAGATAAAAATTTTAGAACACTAACGACACCTTGAAATATTCAGGAAGTTAAAATTAGGGGTAGAAAAATATATTATCATCCCACAAAGTCAGGGATCAGTATATGTATTGATTATAATGAAGAATCGATCACCCCACTTTATTTTATCTATATCTATATATGTTGCCCTTCCCCTACCACCCTAATCCAATAGGGACATTCTAAATTGTTATCTTTTTTTTAATCGTATCACCCCGAGCAAGGCGGTAACGCCACTGATGTGCAGGAGGCTACGTAATAGTGAAAAGATTGGAAAAGAGAAAGCCGGAAACCACATCCTAAACAGGGAACAAGGAATGAGCCTCTTAACCTGTTCAATAGACGTGGGCAGGGTGTGAACCGGGCGATAGATAGATCTATCTACTCCAATTGAAAATAAAAAGTGAGAAGATTGGAAAAGAGAAAGCCGGAAACCACATCCTAAACAGGGAACAAGGGATGAGCCCCTTAACCTGTTCAATACACGTGGGCGGGGTGTGAACCGGGCGATAGATAGATCTTATCTACTCCAAGATCTATCTACTCCAATTATCTATATCTATAAAATTGACAAGGGTGGACGTTGTGTAAGTATTTGCTATGTAAATTCATCATATGTTTTTTTATTCTTATTATTCCTTAAACTACACGAGTGAAACCTGGCTAAACTGCTAGTAACTATCTAATTATAATTTAGCCATTTTTAGATTATTTTAGATCATCAAAAATAATAAACAAAAGATGCTATCAAAAGAAGACGTCGATCTAAAGTACCAGTGATGTGAGAAACTACATAGGAGTTCAAAGGTGAAATAAGAATGACCTTGATCGAAAAAATTAACATTCTCTACAATGTGTGCCAAGAATTAGGACTGATGATACACCTTCGCAAAATAGAAACTAGAATCTGGAGATGGTAGAAAAGAAATGCTGATACCATAGCTCAAATGGAAGGGGCTTGAGTGAGACAGCCCGTCTGCTTTGTGATCTTGTGTACTGCCTGTAAGTGAACATTTAATAATTATTATTTGAACAAGATCATAATGAAAATAAATGGTTTTTATGAAAAATAAATAATATTCTCAACGTTCTTTTTGTGAGATTAACCACAATCTTTCAAGCCTTTAATGAGAAAAATATAAATACGAAAAAGAATATCTGCTATATTTTGTTTTTGCTTTTAGTACTCCCGAAAATTTTATTAAGAATTGCAAAAAGGTGATGTATTTTATTTTCGAAGTAATAATAACAAATTTGAGTAAGAGTTTTAAAAAGTCTCTAATTGATCCGCTAATTAAAACCTATCAGATAAACAAACGAATTGCTTGAATTTACTGATTATTGAAATTCCAAAAAAACGTAGATTAGAAAATATTATTTCCTATACTTACAATTCTTTGACGTTTGAAATGTATAATTTCTTATTAAATTAAGAAAATCCCACCAAGTGTAAATACACAGGTCTTCACTTTGATCTTTATATACTTTTATCCTTAATGTACAGACGCAGTTAATACTGTCACTTTCCCCAGGTGTTACCTTTTTACATAAATTCACTAGTTTACTTGTGTACTGCCTGTCGTAAACAATTATTAATTGTAACGTTATTATTTGCATAGACATGAGCTATATATCATCATTTCCTATAGGAAATTCTCAGGGAGATTGAGATTTCTAATCTGCCCACGTTGATCTTTACATAGTTAAATGATCACGTTGAGAGACCGGAATTCAAAACATTTTCGTTCTAACACACAATGTTCTGCTAACAAGATGGTGGTTTTTCTAAGCGTAGCCAAGATATAACACAAAGCCGAATGTATGTGAGAAGTGAACTCACTACTTAGTCATAACTGTTCTATCGAGACACGTTTGCTAACGATTAAACCACGTCGAGAAGCCCTCGATGGAATAATTTGACAATGTCTGAAAATGTCATATGTATCGCTGATCTTTTTCTTTTCTTTTCTTTTTTTTTCATTACAGTTTTCTACTTATATTATATATTAATAATATTAAGAAAATTATTAAATTTCAAAAGATTCACAATTTCTGATCCAAAATGGAAAACATCAATTTGGTTTATAATTCATAAATATTTTGTTCAACATTCTTCTGACTAATTAACCAAGCACCTTTAGCGATTTAATGAAAATATACAAACATTTTACCGCACAACAAATAGGCGATATTTTTCACTCAATTTAGAAGTTGAATTTCACTATCAAATTTCGTAAGATTTAACCGTAGAAAAAATCTAGCTTACACACACCTATACCTTTTCATGAGCCAATAAAAAAACATATATATCTATACATTCACCAATAAAAAAAAGCTCTTTTCTTAAGACAGTTGGTTCATTAAATTTTACTATGTCTGCAAAAACAAAATTAACACAACCTCTTATTACTGACCAATCAGGAGCAAGGAAACAAATTAAGAAGTTGATCCAATTCTATTCCCCACCAACGTATGGATGCTATATGCTTGATTTTTTCCTTTTCTCTTCAGAGAGTCACATGCTATTTAACCGGACATCAAATCCAGGTCATCCGCATTTCTTACTCTCCCACCTTCTCTTTCACGCTGCATTGATTAATTCTCCTTCTTCCACTTGTATTAAGAACAAAGAAAGAAAGAACATTACAGAAAGCCACAGGTCGTCAGACTGACGGCACGTCCTGGCTACATATATTTTCACACTCTCTCTCACTCTCTTTTTGACACCGCGCTTATAAATGATTCTCACCTTCTCTCAGTTACAAATCGGCAACAAAAAAAAAATAAATAAAATAAATAAAAACATCATTTCTTTTTGTCTACTACAATTTAACATACTCATAGCGACAGCAAATTTGTTTTTTCTTCACAAATCCATTTCGTCGTCTGACTTTACGAAAACTGAACTCGTAAATATATATTCTAAGGAAAAACTTTATGCAAATTTTTCAAACATAAGTATTGTTTCAAAACAATAAATTTAAGGCTATTCTTTTCGTAAATAAATTTAGACTTATTAATACAAGAAAGCATTTATCTTTTGTTCAAACTTCTGATTCTTTCAAAAGTGTTGGGCTCGGTTATGTTTGGCACAAGGCCATTTCGGAAGCTAGCCTACTCTCCCTGCAGAGCAAAGAATTGGAAATGATTTACTATTTACAGTTATTCCTCTCAAAAACTCTTAAAATTACACACGAAATATTCAGTTTATTAAACAAATATTGATTACTTTTTTATATATAAAGGAAAACGTATGACATATGAAATGTCTGTGGACGATCAGTCAGTCAGTCACTCAACCAGGCAATTGTCATACGTGATACATACTTAGGCGACAATGTTTTTTTCGAGACAAGACTGACCAGGCAGATGATTTTTCCGCAGTAGGTGGTCTTTACTTTCTGCGGTCGACTGGTTGCCTTCTAAGGCTATAAAACCCAAGTTTTCTAGCTATTCAGTTGCTAGCTAGAGGGAGAAGAAATACATTATTTTCTTCCCCATGTGTATTTGTGCGTAAGTAAATGAAATGAATTCGACTGGGATTCGATCTCGGCTCTCTGATTTCTCATTCTGGGTCGATATCCATTACACCACAACACACATCAACAACGGTCACCTAACAACCCTTAAACAGTACAAAAACTTAAATATATTGATTATTTAAATTTATGATAAACCTAACTTATTCGAAATGTTTACAATTGCTCATTTACAGTTTAGAAGTCGTAAGTGAATAATTTCATATTAAATTGAGGAATTCACATTAATTTCGAGAAATTCTTTTGTCCACTTTTCTCTTTATATTGGCTGCTCACTAATTTTCAAAAGTACATATATCATCAACTGTGGGCTTCACAAATGAGAAGTGCGAGACAAGAAACATTAGAGTAGAAGAGGCGGTTACCTTTAAAAGAGTGAGACCTTAATACCTATGTGGTAGCACGAGTAAATACATGTGGTTGAAGGAAAAAAAGCTCATCAGAGCAGTTTCCGTTAAAATACTTGTACAAAGACAGAGGGAAGCCACATCATGTCGGTGAGAATGTGACTGAAGGCGAGCTGCTAAGTCAGGATCAATTAGATTGCAGAACCTCCTTTGAATCTTCTCGAGAACACCAAGATGAATAACAGAAGCATCTGACCAGACATGGCAACAGTATTTAATGCATAGATAATTGGTAGGTTTATAAATGTGCAAAATATATTCTGACAAAAAAAAAAATCATGGCCGGACACAGTGAACCAACTATCGCAGCAGTATATGTAGCTATGTATTGAATGTTATAATTCTATTTGAGGTCATTTGAGAGAGTGAGGTCAAGGAAGCACAGTGCGTTGCTCTCTACAGGACACGCGTTATCCATTCTGACGGTAGGCAGAAATATTTCTCTATGGTTGCTAAAAGAGAGCAACTTCGTTTTGCAAGCATTCAAATTTACAAGCCATTTTCTACCCCTTTCAATTACAATTTGGATGTTCTTTTTACGTGCAATAGCTAGGTTTACTTTGTCAGCATTGGTAGATTTCTTATTGAGACGGGCGTAAATCGTGGTGTTATCTGCATACCTTCTTGGGAACTGATTATATCAGAAAATGCGTAGGATAGAGCCTTGAGAGACGCCCGCGTTTGTATGAAAGGACCTGGAAGCTTTCCTATTCCTTTATTTCACGATTTGATAGAAAAGATTGAATTAAATCAAGCATTCTTTCCGAAATATTGTATCTCTGGAGCTTGCACAGAAGACCAGCATGCCAAACCCTGTCAAATGCATTCGAGATACCAAAACTAACAGCTCAAGCCCTGCTGTTCTTATTAATAGCACGATATATATATATATATACATTCAGTGGTGTTCATAAACATATCAACGGTAGACCTAGCAAAATAGAAGCCATGGTATGTCAGAGAGGTTGTTAGATGTGAGGTGCCTATTTTAGCATTGATAATAATCACGAATACATTGTCAAAAATTCGGTAATTAAAGGAATCAGAGGACTCCTCTGAGTTTTTAATTCAGTCATTTACATGTTTACTGACAAACGTAAACAATTTATGCGTATAATATTATTGTTTCCACAGACAATAAGGCATATTATTATGGAAATCAGTAATTTTATATAAAAATAATACAATTTTCAGTATTCTTTTCCAAAACCATTCAAACACTTTACTCAATTTAATGAGAAAAAAAGCTTAAATACAAAACAATATCTGTTATTTGCGTTTTTTTAATTCTTTCTACAAAAGTGAAATACATTTTAAAATCGTAAAATAATTCCGTATCAAGAAAGAATAATCAATATTTTTTTGAGGATTCTTAATAATATTGCCTCTTTAATAATCCAGATTACAGATTGATACAAATGGGAAGGGTTATATCATTTAGAAATTTACTGAGAAAGACAAACTGAAGTCATAAAAACTGTCTATTAAAACAAATGAATTAAATACATTCTAAATATTGCGAGGTGTAGCATCGAATGAAATATCTTCAACAAAATTATTATTCATTCATTAAGAAATGGATAGCAAATAATCTCTAAAAATAAGGAGGAATATTTACCAAATGAAAAATCAGTTTGTACACAATGCTGCGTAGATACTCTCCGCCAAAGTTGGAACGAACTTAGTATTATTTGCGATTAGGAAGATTTCAAATCTAAACTTCTTTATAAATGGAACTTTGTCTGTGTATGTATGTGTGGGTGTGTGTCTGTGTGTGTGTGTCCGTTACTTATAAACTCCGAAACAGCAGAACCGATTTTCTTCAAAATTTACACAGTTGTACTATAAGCGTCTGCGAGTATTTGTAGCTAGGTTTTATGTCGAGGTACGTCCGATAAATATTGAAAATCGATAATCGAGAAAATCGGGTTATTACAGGAGTGGTCCAATTTTAATCAAATTGGATACACTCATAGACAAAGACATTAGAAACGATATTCAGATGTTTCAAGGTTGCAGTTCTTACAATAGTGCAGACAATCGACAATATATATATATATATATATATATATATATATATATATATATATATATATATATATATAAAAGGCAAGATGCTTGTGTGTCTGTTTATCTGCCTGTATGTCTGTATTTTTTCAGCCCTTTTATTTTAGTTTTGGCTTCGGGTTTGGCTCTAAGTAGGTATAATTGCTTTTTAGCCTTTCGTGCCAATGCCCAAAGAGTCTGAGCTCCATGACCATGGATTAGTTTTAAAGCTTTCATTCCACCCGAGCAACGCCGGGCTATACTGCTAGTCTCTTAAAAATGCTTTACTTACTATGCCTTGTTTTGAAGTTTCTTATTCAATAATTATGTTACTTTTTCTCATAGAAGTAAGATATCAAATTGTTCTGAACATAACGAAAAATATTGTCGATATTTTTTAAACTTCTGATATTTTAAAAATATGTCAATGAGTTTCTAAAATCTTATGATTTTACTTTTTTCTTCATGGCTCACAATACCAGTCTTTAGACGCAAGCATTTAATCTATTCAAATTCATTTCAATCTACGGAATTTTAAATATTTTAGGGAAAATATAATTAATAAAAATCATTTGAAATTATTCAAAAGGTAATGAATATTTCATCACATTGTCTGAGTACAATTTTAGTGACGTGTTTATAGAAGACCTCACATGAGATTTCGGGTTTGACATAGAAACATCTAAATGTCACACACACACACACACACACACACACACACACACACACATATATATATATATATATATATATATACAAACAAACAAAGGCCCAAGTTTTTTTCTCTCTCTCTCTCTTCGGTTGGGTTTCAATCCCGGGTAAAACGCAATCGGCTGTCTAACCGTACTGATGAGCTGTGATACAGTGAAAGAGATCTGTCTGCGAATTACTATATATATATATATATATATATATATTAGCAATATAGCTTGGCGTTTCTCGGGTGTAATGAAAGCTTTAAAACTAATCCATGGTCCTGGAGCTCAGACTCTTTGGACGATGGTACGAAAGACTTAAAAGCAATAGTTGTTTCCAGTTAAAGCGAAACCGTAGACTGAAAGAAAAATGAATGGCTGTAAGTCAAATTTTGATTTCCTGGTATCGATATCAAATAAGTTTTTTTCGTCGTAAACTGAATTTTGGAGGCTAAATAAGTCCTCTGAGTAAATGGTATCATGGCTGAAACTAAGAACTGCAATTATACCTATTAGAGTCAAACCCGAAGCAAAAACTAAAGTAAAAGGGCTGAAAAAATACAGACATACAGGCAGATAAACAGACACACAAACATATTTTATATATGTATATATTATTGATTTTCTGCATTATTGTAAGAACAGCAACGTTGAAACTTCTGAATATCGTTTCTTATATCTTTGTCTATGAGTGTATCAAATTTAATTAAAATTGGACCACTCCTTCTATAACCTGATTTTTTTTATTATCGATTTTTGATATTTATTGGGGGTACCACAACCTAAAACCTAGCTACAAATACTCACAGACGCTTATAGTACAACTGTGTAAATTTTCAAGAAAATCGGTTCAGCCGTTTCGGAGTCTATAGGTAACGGACACACACACAGAGACACATACACACAGACAAAGTTCCATTTATAAATAAGTTTATATATATATATATATAGATAACATAGTACACTTGATAATCCAGGTAAATTCCAAAAGAGGCGAACTCAAGACAACTCAATGTTAAAGTCATTTATTTAATTTAACAGAGTAATATAATTTATAAAGGATTTTCAATTATTATTATTATAGGTAATACATATTTCACCGTTTTGATGTTATTATCCCGGCTCGTCATCAAAGCTGTGAAATATGTATTATGCATTGTAATAATCGAAAACCCTTCGAAAACCCTTCATATATATATATATATATATATATATATATATATATATATATATAAGACCTGTCTACCCTACAAAATTCAAAGTGACTGGTGTATTCCACCGAACGGCGATATCAAGTAGCACACACGCTAAGGGAGAGGGAAATGAGAAAATAAATCCTGGAATGGGAAAATCAAAGTCTCATCCAGTCAAAAAACAAAAAAAAAACAAAAAAACAATGGAGCCAAAAAAAAAAAAAAGACTGTGAATGTTAGAATCTCGACTTGTATCATAACAAAAAAGAAAGCCAGTAACAGGTTAGGGTCACATTCATTCACATTAACTAGGTACACAAAAGAAGACTAACTTAATCAGAGTGGTTCGCAGTCTGTACTAGACTAACAATTTTACCCACCTGAAATCGCTGAAATCTGTCGATATCAAACGCTTTCTATAAGATCTGATCTTAATCTTTTGTTGATGTTGAAAGAATCTTATCAGATACTTATAAAAAAACGCTCATATCGCAAGATTTCCTCCTGCCGCGTCGTCCAAATTACCATTCGAGCTACGGCCAGAAATGTCAGAAACACAATCCGTTTTATCCCAGAATACGGGACGGCACATTATCCCACTCGTACGCATGATCGATAGGCAGAAGCTGCTCGGTAGAGACACGAACCGTCAACTCGTAGACAAAATGGCGCAACTGAAGATAATGGTAGAAGGCGTGTGTTTCCTCTAAGCCAAGGTCACACCGATGATAGTCTGGCAAATCTGCCAATCTCCATTAAAAGGCCCTGTCATTGAGAGACAGATAATTCCGAATCCATTGCCAACTAAGCGAAAACTCAGTGTTATTAAGGTAATTCGCCGGTGGCGCCGAAGACCAAAACGAGCATGAATCGGTCGCCGACAAGCAGAGCCGATCACGTAGAGGGACCTTCGTTGCGACCCACCCCACTAATAAACGATATAAATGCCTGCGATGCCGAAAAAATCGATTAATATCCTGCAAGGCGTCACGACAATCGAGTAAGAATTCCGATTAATTTCAGGGCCTCCCACGGCGCTCAGCCCGCGAATGGGAGGAGAGATAGTAATGCAAGGGGAGATATCCCTAACACTCTTCTCCCAAATCAAATTCTCTGTCAACACGCGGCGTAGGAAAGCCTCGACGCACGTCTATGACTCGCCCTTCACGGAAAACTGCCGTCGAAGCCAAGTCTGGGTTGATGCTCCTACCTTTGCCAGTACCTCCAACGAATTCTTCTCCAGCTGAAAATCCGGCCCAAACCACACTCCAAGAATGCGGACAGGTCCGTCAGTCCAGCTGAAAGAAACCGGGGAGCAACGCCCATCCAGGTACCTAACCGCAAGCCAGAAGTCTTGTCAGGTTAATTTCGGCTCCTGACACGTTCTCGTACCGCTCACGCAACTTCTGTACCGCCTCAATATCATCCCGGGATGACACGAAAATGGATACACCATCGGCGTGCGCAGAAACTCTAGCTCGAGCCCAACCAGGGACAGCGATTTTGCGTAGGGCCGGAATGCAGTCCCTGTCTCGCAGCCGGCAAAAGAGGGTCTCCAACGCCAAAGCATAAAGTAGGGGTGATAGCGGACATATCTAACTAACCGACTGAGACAGCGCAAAAGCGCTCGAACGCTTCCTATTCCCCTGTACCACAGCACTGGGTAGCGATTCACTAGGCTGATCTGCTTGCAAAATTCGGCTTTGAATCCGGTCTAACCTATCAAATGCCTTGGACTGATACAAATTGATCAGCACGGCTTGCTTGTCGTCTTTTACACCCTCTACGATCGTGCGGATCAAGTGCTGGTTGCTCTGAATTGTTCGTCACTTCCCAGCACAAATCTGCTCGGGTCCCAAGCGAAGTCTCGACAATTGACTGCAAGCGCTCCGTCAAAATCCTTAATTCTGTATATAGCAGAGTTATGGGCCTTTAATCAGCTAAGACCTCCCCAACACCCTCGATCTTTTTTCAACAGCGTGATCACACCCCTGTAAATCCGGTCGGTCATGGTACCCTGCCAGAACCAGTTGTTGAACACCGCCGTCAAAATCGGTATAAAGATGTACTAGAGTACAATGCACAGGGTAGAATAAATTCCAGAGAATTGCCACTGCCGACCTTTATCAATTAAAAGTGAATGTCACTCTCCGTGATCTCTTCCTCGCAGCTATCGGTTTTACTCGTTCCAAACCGAAGAAGGTCAGCCAAAGAGCTACGAAACTTCTCATCGCGGACACCAGGCCCCTTGGTAAAGCGGATCTCAAAATGCCGCCGAAATGCCTCGTACATATTATCAGTCGACCGAAGAGTACGCCTTTTCTGAGTATTGTCTTCGCAAATATATCGATCGCCACCTCGACGGATGTCTTTCTTAGGCAATTTAGCGCCCATGTTCACAGCCTCCTTAGCCATCTTGTTTAACCTATGCCTAATTACCTGAACCTGGTAATGCTTGCTAGTTAACCGTTCCAGGGCCTGCCTAGCAAACGCTATCTCTAGAGGATTCCTCCTGCCTCCGTCCAGGAGAGATTATCTTTGTCCTCACCTTGTTAGCCTTAGCTAGGGCGAGTCGACAGCTATAGTCTGCAGTGAAAGACCTAATGCCATCCTTAAGCCTCTCCCAGCACCGATTCCACTAATTCCCGCTGCACTAATCTAGTTAGTTGTTGCCGAAAGTCCAGCATGTCCAGTAAAGACACGTTGAAATTCCATTGTCCAGCTAACCTATGCCTACCGTCTAATGCCACTCAGGCACAAACGAGTTTGTGGTCCGAGAAGCCTAACCAGTGGAACGTGGGACAATCTAACAAATCTAGATCGATCCTTCCCACTAACATTATTTTCAAATACCTGTCAGGGTGGACAACTATTAGCCAACGCCCACATCTTTTCCCGAGGGTGATCGACCCGGTATCTATTGACGATACCGAACTCATCGATAAGATCAACCAGGCTACGATCACTCAAAACGATCTACTGTTTACGGCGATATCGGCCACGATCTACCTCTACCCCCCCCCCGCGCCAACATGGACATGATTCACCCTCGCACACAGGGTACGTTTAACCAACAAGGAAACCCTTCTGGCCTGCATGTGCTCGTATGCTGAATAGACAACACAGCCGCTAGACAGCACAGGAGCATCAACATCGCAAACAAAGTGAGTATCCTGGAACGTAGCTACATCCACCCCAAAAAACGAGAGATCACGGGTTGCCTTACCCCGATCTCTCAGACTCTTCGCATTCAAGCTGGATAGCTTGATAGACATTTTCTAAGTGTTAATTCTTAGACACAGACTGGATGGAAATCTGCTGGAGCAAGATCCCGACGGTTTTTCCCAGGTTACCGGTACCTACATCGGACGTAATTCGTCCGTCTGAGACAATGCCACGAACGTCCGTAGTGTAAGTAAGTTTTAATACTATATACAAGGAGGGATGAAGTATGACCCTCCCAGCACAATGTATTGACATTTTCTTTAATTCTGGGGACTCAATTTGAGCCATTCTTATGTCTGAAAAAAGTATAAGGTGATCCCAAATTTTGAGATTTCCACCTCTACTTCTAATTAGCGTGATCATCCGGGGGACGTTTAGAAGGTTTCTTGGGTCCTCGGTTGATTTTCCGTCAACCGAGGTGCATTTAAACAAGGGTCTTAGGAGAGTCCACTTCTGGGATGAAATATCTTTCTCCAGGAGCCGTCTGTCTACTTAAACACAATTCCCTCCTCCTCACTACCTCGGTCTATTTTCGGCGGTTCGTTTGTGTTCTTGTCAGCCTCCCCCACTATCTCCTTAGCTAGTACAGCTTTCTCCGACACCAGTGCTACCAGTATTATCGGGCTTTTTGTTTTTGGGCACATCATCGCCAAGTACCCCGCTGCTCCACATATCCAGCAGTGGTGCCTTCTTCCCTCCACCATGACGAACATTCTCCTTCCTCTACACATCAATACATCGGGGATCCTAATGAATTCTTGTCAGTTAATAACCACTTGGATTTCAAAATCCTCTGTGATTACTCCTGTTTTGCTAACTACGTGATTCATCACTCCCACTGCACCAAACTGCCTCCTATATGCTCACTGGATATATCCAGTGATACTCCAAGCATAACAATCAATGTTCGTCTTGTTCCCAAATACTTTGTTTGCAGTCTGACACTTTGTGTTGTCAGAAGCTATCAAGCAGATTTTTAGCTTTCTCCTCATTTGCGTGAAACACATTCCACATCAAACGGAAACGCTTTGCCAGAAACTTGGCAGAACTTTTCAGAGTCTTTAGAGATTCCTCCATGGCCTCCTTGTTGACCACGAAGAATTTTTGCGTCTTTACATCAGTTGTCAACAGGTAGATTGTTTTGCTGCAACGGCATCAACAAGTTCCGGGATAGTTAGTAATTCGTTTTGGGAATGGAAGTCCTGCTACATTTCTTTCATTTGCTCATAGTAGACAGCATCTTTTTTCGATTTTTTTCGTCCAAACGGACAGCGTTGATTTCACTTCACGCGGGGGAGACTCACCCATTGTGGTTTCACCACAGCAAGAAGACCGAAGACAGAAAGTTGACAAAAATCAAGCACAGAAACAAAGTTAAGCGACACCTTAACTTTTCGGTTCGAAATTCCCAACAGCTGAATAAGGCCGGAGCATACAACGGCCGAATCGTCGTACAAATGGCAGCAAGGGATGAGAACAATAGTCCGAATAATGTAAATACTGTAAATACTACTTCATCTTAGAAATATAGACAGATAGAATGAACTATTATTAAACGTCTTACAAATGACAACAGAGATGAGGAAAGTAGTCCGAATCATGGAAATACTGTAAATACTACCTCATCTCAGAAATATAGACAATCTTTAATTTATAATCACCCTTCTTCGTGAAATTTTATATCAACATGTAATCAATTTTCGAATAATAAAGAGAAATTTTAAAAATATCTTTCAGCAAATTTGTGATTAATCCTTCTTAATAGTGCATTATTTCACCTTTTTTATTCCTTTTAATTTTTATGGGGAGAACTAAGTAAAAAAACAAAACAAAACAAAAAACAAAAGATTTAACGAAAGACAAAAACAAAATATAACACTGTTGTTTTGTATTTCAATTTTCTTTTCGTTAAATGGATGAAAGTGTTTGGACAATTTTACAGACAATGTTGAAAACATTTATTTTACACAAAATATTTATTTCCATAATATCTCTATCCTCTTGTCTGTCTAGTAATAATGTTACAATTTACGACGAGCATTACACAAGTAAACGACTGAATATATATAAAAAGGTAACATCTGGAAAATTTGATGAGAACGTCTATATTTAGTTTATTAGACTATATAAAGAGAAACGTATACAACTTAATCTTTGCCGTTGGTGAGTATTGATCAATTTATGAAGAAAATATTTATTTTCAAATTAATTTTACGAAATGAATTGCATGTCTATAGAATCATTATCTCTAAGCTACGTTTCTTTGGGATTTCAATAATTAATAGATTTAAGGAAATCGTTTGTAATATCAAACGGGTTTTATTAGCGGATTATTCTTTTTATAACTTATACTTTATAACTCATACATAAAATCGATAATCAATAATTGCTCATTAAAATGAACATTCTACCTCTAATTTTAAGTGCTATTTTATGAATCTTTCTGAATATAAGTTATTTCACGGTTTATATTCACTTAGTATTAACTTCTAAACTTATTAACTTATATTAACGGTATGTACGTTGTGGTACAGTGGATATCGGCTCGGAACGAGAAACCGGGGAGCCGAGTTCGAATTCCACTTGAATCCATTGTATTCACTTACGCGCAAATACCCTTGGGAAAGGTATTAATCCGTCTCTTTCTTCCAGTTATGGGTTAAATAGCAGGACAGATTGGGTTCTATAGTCTACCGCAGAAAGCAATGGCAACCTACTGCGGGATAATCTTCTGCCCTGTCAGTCATGTCTCTTTCGAGACATAATCGCCCAAGCGTGTATCACGTATGAGCACTTAACTGACTGATTAACTTATAGCTAAGAAAATTACCTTGTCTGTGTTGTGCTTATGTTTGCATATTTTCATTAAATTGTTGAAGGTTTCTGATAAATTCTGCAGACGAAATGTTGATCAAAATATTTTTTTTTAATCGTTTCACCCCAAGCAAGGCATTCCACTGCCACTATTGCGCTTGGGGCTACATAGGGGAAGGTAAATAGAAAGAGTGGTTAGATATAGGAAATGTCAAAAAGGAGGGTGATAGGTAGTTTGGAGGATGGGAAGAGTGTTTGAAAGAATGGAAGCGAGTTATTGTGTTAGGAGATGTCTATTGACCTTACATTTAAACTCCTGGAGATTTTAGCCGCCGGGGAAGCAGTATTGTGGAAGGGAATTCCACAGTCGGGATGTACGAGAAAAGAAACTGTTGGAGTAGAAGTTGCGGTTGCATTTTATCGGTTTCACTGTAAAAGGGTGGGATCTAGTTGCTAATCTAGTATCTCGTGCAAATCCGAACCTAGGGGCCACCAGTGATCTAAGTTCATCAGAGCAGAAGCCATGGAAGTATTTATAGAAGAGACACAGGGAAGCCACGTCGCGCCGGTGAGAGAGAGACTGCAGGCGGTCTGCCAAGTCAGTATTGATCACATTATAGATCCTTCGCTGTACCTTGTCGAGAAGCCCAAGGAGAATAGCAGGGGCACCCGACCAGATAGTGCAACAGTATTCAATGCACGGCCGGATGGTAGATTTATAAATGTGCAGGATAGATTCAGACGGAAAAAACCTCCGGGCCCTGCACAGAGAACCGACTTTCATAGCAGCGGATTTAGCAATGGATTCAATATAGTCATTCAACTTGAAGTCCGCTGAAAGTGTGAGACAAAGGAGGCGCAGTGTTTTACTCTCTGGGAGGCAAGCCTGGTCCATGCTTATGGGAGATAGGTGCGGTTGTCGATGATGGTTAATTGATAGTAGCTTCGTTTTAGAAGCATTAAAATTTACGAGCCATTTCTTACTCCAGTCCACTACGGATTGGAGGTCCTTTCCAAGCTCGGCTGCAAGGTTAGCTTTGTCGCCCGCACCAGATTTTTGATCGAGGCGAGAGTAAACTGTGAAAAGAAGATTTCACTTTTCATCTTTTGCTCCAAAAATCCTAAACTATCGAAATGATCACTTTTTTTCGAGTTAATATTCTACTGAATATGTATAAATTGTGAAAAAGAAAGCAGTGACTTCATGAGACATTTGCTGACCATGTGAAGAGTAGAAAAATGTGATTTTCGAACGAAGATTTTTCCCCCCCTCAGATTAATTAACATGATCATCTAAGTGCATAAAGATTAACGTAGGAAATTCGAAGAATTTCCTTATAGGGAATCATATACCATCGAGGCTGCATTCTCGCATAGAAATTATTTATAATAAGCTAAAATTCTCAAAACCTTTAATTAATTCATTTCTTCTATTTACGGGTTTTGATATTTCATTCGATCTTTCTAAATCTATTTATATTTTATTCTTTTCCTTTCATGGAGTAAATCAAAATACTCATTAATAATTCATATGTGATTTAAAAAATATTAGTGGTTACTTGCGAATATGTGATAATGTATTGTTGATGTTATAATTATCCTTGTTATTTAATTAATTTAATATTAAATTGAACTATAAGACTACCCATTTTCTAGGTCCTGTTTAATTTTGTCTATATTGATTAAGTGAATAACATATTTTGGCTAATTATGCAGGCGGATGATGAAATGTTTATGCAAAGCAGGCACAAAAGAAACTGAAAAATTTTGATCATATATAAATAGAAAGTAAGAAGAAAGGCCGAACTGTGAGATTATAGAAAACATGGCCGTCATCAAAAAGTGTGAGCCGCTAATTGGTCATACCCAATTTTTCCAGGTAAATAAATATAACTATCTTTGTAGTGTTGTAACAGGCGATAAAATTCCGCAAGCGGTCAGAAAAAACAAGGTTGTCGTTCAGAAACTATGAACAATATGAAATACTATAAACAAATACAAACAATAAAGAACCTCATCAATAAATTGTTCATATTTGAATAACAGGCGAAATTTGAAAATAGTATTTTTTTTTATACAAAACATTTATTTCCAAAATATCCTCTCTGCTTGTAAAAGTAATGGAATACTTTCGTATT